>PVKU01010827.1:0-48616 GCA_004027475.1 Anoura caudifer | reverse complement strand
GTAACTGTAGTCTCTATCTGTTGGACTAAAGTCCAAAGCAGGCATGGACCAACTGTAATAGCTAGGAACAATAATAATAAAGGGCCTATTACTGGGGCTAAAACTGAATACATGATAGATTGCCACCAAGGGGTGGATGCCCAAGGTTGGTCCTGGTTCTTAATCTTGTTCTGGATATCCTGGAGTTTGTGGATATTTTTTTCTACCAAAGCTGTGGGGGCCTGTACTCTGGTGAAACCACATGGAATCTCCTCCCTCTGGCAAAGTTTATAATCATATAAAGGACAATGGGCAAAGGTCTCATCTTCTTGTAACTACTTCCAGCTGGACATGGATGTCGTCTTACCTACCCTTGGGTCAGGGGTGCCCTGAAAGGGAGGGGTGCAGCACAGAGGGAGTCCTTCCTGTAAGGGGAAGGACTTTACAGAATCCTGGTCAGTTGGCAGTCACCAGGAAGTCGCAGGCTTGGTGTCCAAAGGCTGGCATTACTGGACAGTTGGCATTCTGGTCAGGTCATATTCTGGAGGAGATAGATTTGGAAAGAGAGTTGGAAGCACAATTAAATCATAACCACTAAATGACCAAAGCAGGGTCTTAGGTAAAGAAATGGCTTATCTGGAGGAAGGCGTACAAGGCATATTACACCTATCCAAAACTCTGGTGGCCAGTATACTTCACTGGGGCTGAGGGGACTATATTGGGATTTCCCTCCTTTCAGATATCTGGGCCCTTTCTGTCCAAGCCATCAAGACAGAAAAGGGCAAATTAGTTCTAAAGTGAAGCCCACAGACTGCCCCAACCCTTCACCAACCCAACCACTTAGTTCAGCCAAACCGTTGAGCCTTATGGGGCGACGATGAAAATGGGCTTCTCAAGTGAGGCCTATATTGCAACCAATCACCCAGGTAATGAGGTCATAGGCATACGCCCTATGAAAACAGAAGAACACACAGGTTAATTCATATAACAATCCCCAAAACAGTCTCTGTGGCTGTGAAATGATCCTTTGGAAAACACTCAGTTGCAAGGTCCTTCCTGCCTGTAATTGTACATCCTTGGTGACATTACAGACCCAGTTTCAACTTTCAAATGAAAGCAAACTTCCAAGACAGTTACCTGCACCATTCCGATGCCTGATACTGAGCTTTGTGATTTTGCTTAAATCATAATTTTTCTCCTTAAAATCACCCTCATTGTTATTACAGGGACTACTTTGGGTCCTGCTTTTAATTTTGACTGTTCATTTGCATAAACACACCAAGAGCAGCCTGGATCACCTATGATCTTTAAGTCCGCTTTGCTGGAACTCACACAGGGAACCCTTAGATTGACTTCTCAGTCTGCCCCTCGGGGCACAGAAGCAGAGCCTCACATCTGCCATCTGGCTTCACCTGTACCAGCCGCTGCACTCAAATCCTTGAGCCTTCCATTGTGCTTACAGGTTCCTTTTTAGCCATCTTTCAGGAAAGCAACCTTCTTTCCTTCCCTGGAAAGACTGGCACAAACTGCACAACCAACCAAAGTACCAGGCTTTTTCTCGTCGGCTTTCCCTAGCTTTGCAAGTCAATCCCATTTCCTCAGGGCTTTCTGGTGACAACCAGAACCCATATATGCCTCCTTCAGGTGTGACATTCCAGTCAAAGTCTTGGTTAACAAAACCACTATCAACAACTAGTCTTATTGGTTTTATGCAAAGAAAACTTATGTCATCAATCACTCCATCAGAATGCCAAATTCTGGAGGGATCAGGTAGGGAGAAAAATACAAAGTATGAAGGAAAATCCTTTTCCTTCTAATATCACCAAAATTGCATCCCCATGCCCTATACATTCCATTACTAACTAACACCACATAATTCCTTCCTAAAACTTTCACTTTTCCATTTATCTTTACAATTTCCCACAGACCTTCTGCAACGTTCACAAACCTTCTAATCTTCCTTTTCCTTGCTCACTTTCCTACAGATTATGAAGTTTCAACCTTCCCTGGAATCCTCAATTTCCTTTTCAGAGCAGATACAGAGCAAAATCTGAAACAATACACAGGTAGAGGACCCTTCCTGGGTCCCAGGTGACAAGGGCATTCTCCCCAATCAGTTACAGGCGACCTTAAATTAGGTCTTACAGATACAGGATTCTGCTCAGAAACAATACCCTACTGAAACCACATTTCCATAATGCCAGAAAAAGTGCAGTTAAGGTTTCTTTTCTTCCAGGTTTAAAACTTTCACATCCTTTATACATATTCTTACACATCCAGATTTAAACATTATTTACTTTTAATCCTAGTTTCTTTCCCACACCAGGAAGGACTATACTTAAACCTAGTATGCGGCAGCAAAAAATCTCTAGCACCACTGGTACCTTCCACTAAAAGTCCCTAAATTTGCAGGCACATCTTGCAATTTTCCTAAAGCTTAGACCTTACAAACACCGTATCTCTGTTGAAGACCTTCAGAACCAGAGCCATCTGTGTAAACAGTCTCTGTGGCTGCTATCGCCCTCAAGCAAGGGGGGGCAATCCTGCCGCAACATTGTCTAGCTACTTGGACAGATAGGCTACAGGCTTGTGCCAAGGTCCGACCTCCTGAGTCAGGACCCCTAGGGCTACCTTATCTCATTCACAGGCAAACAGGGAGAACGGCTTGTCAGGGTTGGGCAGGCCGAGGGCTGGACCTCTGACCAGGAGTTCTTTTAGTCTTTCAAAGGCACTCTGCTGCTCTGGTCCCCAGTTGGATGGGGCAGCCTCGGCCTCCCTTAGGGCCTGGTACAGTGGTTTAGCTATTTCTGTGTACCCTGGAATCCATATTCGGCTGAATCCAGCTGTCCCTAAAAATTCCTGAAGCTGTTTTCTGCTCATGGGTCTGGTTTGCTGACTGATTACAGCCCTTCTTTCAGTTCTTAATGTTCTTTGACTGCTCAGAGATCCTGCACAGGGCGATATCCAGACCCGTCTGGCTCTAACAAGGGGAGAGGTGTATTCCACTGTGACTGGCAGGGGACCAATATCCCTATCCTGGCTCCCTTGGGTATGTGGTACTGCCTGAGACAGTGAGGCTGCACCCCCGGTTTCAAATGTATGATTACTGGAGTGTGGCCAGTGGCAAGTCCTGGTAGATTTCCTTCTGCCCATACGCTTCCCACGTTTCCTCCCCCGATGGCGCAGACAAACAAAGGTAGGGGTTCTGGCGCTTGCCCGCCTGGCCTGCCCTCTCGCGAGACGAAGTCGATCTTGACTAAGGTTGCCCGAGCAGAGTCTGGGTTAGACAGCCAACCATTATGCCATATGATCTGACACAGGAACCACAGGTTGGGGCTCACTCATGCTCCGTAGGCTGACACCTGTGGAGCCACAAACACATTCACTCTCTTTCACACACACAAATTCGCAGTTTATTACTTTTCCCTCCCCGAGAAAGGGAAATCTGGTCCAGATATCTGATGCTTCTAGGGCCTGAGAGGGTGATCAGCCCCCTTTTCTGGGCTCGGGTCTGGTCCCCGGGGCACTTACCAATTTGGCGCCTTCTGAGTGATCGTAGTCCGAGTCCCTCTGAACCCAGGAGGTGACTGCTGACAGTCCGGCACCCCGATCTTCAGGGCCTAAGAAATCTTAGGGTGCACGCTCCCCCTGCCTCCCTTGGGCCACCGTATGCTGGCGTCCACCCGTCCTCTCCCGGCAGCAATTCGGCCGTTATGTGTAAGGTCATCTCCCGGTCAGGGAACCAAAATGTTACAGAGAAATGAAATGACCAAACACCGGAGGGATTCAGGAGCATGATCCTTTATTAACGTGCATGGGCCCAGAGGTGTGCAGTCTCCAAATTCTGAGCCCCGAACAAAGGATTCAGGGACTTATATACTCTCCTTCTTCCAGGTTACATGGCACAAAGCAAGGTACAGAAGCGGAATGCGGAAGTTAGTTCAAATTCCTTATATGGCTTGCTAGTTTCGTGCACGTGCGGGCTAGTCTGCCTAATTGGGTCAGGAAATGGGCTCATGCTGAGCTCTGGGTTAATTTTCTACATCAATGGTACACTTTTAAATATGACACAGAAAATAGAAATGAGAAGATTTTCCTGTACTCAGGATGTTCTATTTGTCATCTTTCCCAGATTTTTAAGACACTTCATCAATAGGTAAAACATTGAAATTTTAACTAATCTGACATACTTAATATCTAAGTGTTAATAAAGACATCTTCAAAGATATATACAATTTAAAATGATGAATAATTCAATAACTATTAAATCTAAAACTATAGCTACAAAACAAGCCTCAACAAATTCAAGAAAATTGAAATCATACAAAACATTTCTCAGACCACAAAGGCTTGAAACTAGAAACCAACCTCAAGGAGAAAACTCAAAAACATTCAAACTCATGGAGACTGAATAGCATTATATTAAATTAAAAAACGGGTTAAGAATGAGATCAAGTAAGAAATAAAAAAGTTTCTGGAAACAAATGAAAATGAAGTCACAACAACCCAAAACTTATGGGACACAGCAAAGGCAGTCCTGAGAGGGAAGTTCATAGCGATACAGGACTACCTAAAAAAGACAAAAACATTTCAAATAAACAATCTAACCCTACATCTACAAGAACTGGAGGAACAACAACAAACAAAGCCCAGAATGAGTAGAAAGAAGGAAATAACCAAGATCCAATCAGAATTAAATGACATAGAGACTAAAAGAATGATCCAAAGGATCAATATATCCAGGAGCTGGTTCTTTGAAAAGATAAACAAAATCGACAAGTCTTGAAGCAGACTCATCAAGAAAAAAGAGAGGACTCAAATAAATATAATCAGAAAGAAAGAGGAGAGATTACAACTGATACCAAAGAAATACAAAAGATTATAAGAAATTTCTATGAACAACTATATGCCAAGAAATTTGAAAACCTGAGTGATATGGACAAATTTGTAGAAACATATAATGTCCCAAAACTGAGATAAGAAGAAGCAGAAAGCCTGAACAGAATGGTAACAGCTGGTGAAATTGAAGCAGTAATCAAAAAACTCCCAGCACACAAAAGCCCTGGGCCAGAAGTTTGCACAGGAGAATTTTACAACACATTTAAGGACCAGCTAGTCCCTATCCTTCTCAAGCTATTCTGAAAAGTCCAAGAAGAGGGAAGACTCCCAAACTCTTTATAAGGCCAGCATCATCCTAATCCTAAACTGATAATTTTTAAATGGTAGCAAGAGGTACATAGTATTTTAACCAGATGTAATGCAAATGTGAGTTTAGAGGTAAAGGTGAGCAGTGTTGGGAGATTAGGTGAGTTTCCCATAGGAAGTAACTACAACTGCTTCACTCTAAGAGCACATCTGCTTCACACTTTATATAAACAAAAGCATCCCAAAAGTAAGAGAAACAAATAATAATATTTTGAAACTGTCATGGGCTTAGTCTTAGATCTCACAGAACAAAGACCTTCAAATTGAGGAGAAAAAAAGCTCTTAAAGAACTGTGAAAGGTGGTTAATCTTCTAATTAGCATTTCAAAAGACAGAAGATAGCACAATCAAAATCTGTGAGAGCTAGGGCTTCATACTACTTAGCTGGGTCTTCCTCTGTTCTCTTTGTACCTGCTCAGAGAACCAATGATTATATCCCTTTCTCTCTTTCTTACTCTGTCTTACTTTTTATCCATTTTTTATTTTTTAATTTTTATTGCTTTTATTTTTATACAAGCTCTAAGAGATACATGTTTTACATTTACTTTTAGTTATTGGTTGAATTTTCTAACCTTAATGACTAAAAATCAATTGAATTGAAAATTTTTATTTCCTAATCATGAAAACCTTTCTGGAGAGGAAACTCACCACAAAACAGAAACTCTGGAGTGGGAATTGAAACTCAGTGTCATTCAAGAAAAATACATTCATGACACTTTTTAAAACAGTAAGGTCGACTTTATACGGGACTATGACAATAGGTGTAAGGACTACTCCAATAGGGTTTTGCAGTGGAGAAGAGAGATTGAGCCTAACTCCAAATAAAACAAAGAAAAGTGGAAGTTATATCCAAGGATCAAGATAGGAGTGGGGGTGAATACCAGTGGCTGAAAACTTATTAAAAGGAAACATCAGGGTAAGGTAGAGTTCTGGCTACAATGACCTATCAAGAATCTTGTTGAATACAGGCCAAGATGATCATATATTACCTGCAGGATGATGGAGGATGATGAATTTGATCAGCTATTGAGAGTGATCAGATATGGAGGGTGGGGAATTACAGCTAAACTGAAAATGGTCCAGTTTTTGCTAAAATTGGGCTCTTAATGACATGTCTAAGGATGAGGTCTAGTTGAACAAGAGCTCAGAGGAATCTGACTGGAGTTTGGTCAAGGAAAGAATCTTTTGTCAGTTCCTCTTCTGCTTCAAGGAAAGAGAAGATATTTTTGTTTCCTTTAAGGAATGTAAATCTATTTTTTCATTTTGGTGGCTTTTTGATCATTAAGAAGTAGCTGAGCCAGCCATCTGTTGGGATTTGGTAGTACAGGATATTTGCTGGATAATGCCTGGTGCTACCAGGCATTTAATGAGTAAAATTTCTATGAAAATAAAATGAGTGAAATTAATAGAAATCCAATTTTTGAGTCTAGAGAGCAGCCAATTAAGATTTTTAGATGTTGGCAATGTAGTGACTGAATGCAGTTCCAGTTGCCTGCCACTTCAAAAGTCAATACTCAAGAGGCAGGTGCTAATGTAAAGAAAAGTGATTTTATTTCAGGTACTGTCCACCTGGAAGATGGGGACTCACATCTCAAAGTCCATCTCCACCTCTCAGTGCACGCAGAAGTGTTTATAAGGAGGGAGAGGGGAACAGAACATACAGATCAAGGGAGAGGGTTGAAAACTTCTTTACGTGCAAATTGGCACAGTCCATTCCGATAGATAAGGCAAGTGATGGTCAGTCATCATTCTGGTTTAGTCATCCTGGCTTCACGCCATCCCGGCTTCCTGTCATCCTGGCTCCACAACTGAAGGTCAGTAAATCTCCTGGAGCTGTAATGACTGAAGGTTGGAGTCTGTATCTTTTGAAGTCAGTTCCTAGAATTCTTATACAAACATGCTGTTCACCTACAAGCTACATATGAGTCAGAGTCAGCATTTACAAAAACAATGCCAAGAGAATAGTGGGGTGGACTATGATTCCCCACAGTTACAGTCTGATGAATGTTTTGGTTTGCAGCTCAAATGTCTTTGGTGATGGCATGTGGTATTCCTATGAACTATTTGAGTAGCCCATACAACAGCAGGCTTGAAGGTTGCCCACACATGACCTACTGACAGTGAATTCTTTGATGTTTATACTAAGTTAGGTTCTAATTTGCAGTACTTGGGAGAAAGGGCAACATTAGTTTTCAGGAATGAACACACAAAAAAGTTGAAAAATAATTAGAAATATTCGTTTGGAGGGTTGTAGCCAGATATTGGAGAAAACTAGAAGAATTTAGACTCCACAAGATGTGGTATAGTTTTTTGTCAAAACAAAAAATGTTTCTCTAAAATACCCCCTATTTTGATTCTTGTTTACAAAACAAGTTTTGTCTCATTAAATTTGGCTTTCTAATTTACATAAGCGCAAGAAAAATAATAACTGACCACTTAGGCATTTTTGAGTTGGCTTCACTGGGACTTGTCATAAAAAATCTCAGGTTAAACTTTTAAAAGGTCTCTTGAAGCTAGAAAGCCAAGCCAAGAATTGATCATCACACCTCACTTGCCACACAATAAAGATTTGATTGAAATCCTCTCTTCTTCAGGTTCCTAAGATATCCCTAGTTTCCTGGGTCTTCCAGGAAGTAACATTTTTTACTCACCTGTAAGGCTAGGAAGCCTGTAACCCAGATACCAGGCTGGTGTTCCCAAAAGAGCTTTGTAGGCATTGGTACCATAAAGTCAATCTTAATTTCTTAAACCGGATTCTATGTACATAATTTTCAAATAGGACATTCTGATATAACCTTTGGTTATTATAAGCAATGTTTGCAACTATGAACCATTACAAGTAGAATAGATTCCTTTTGAATTTCTGCAAATAATTTTATTGTCATGAAAATAGGAATATTCAATAAGACTTCTTGAATTCTAGAGGTATCAGGCAAGGGAAAAATAAATGTTTCCTTTCTGTTTATAAAACATGATCTCATAAATAGTTGTGAGTTATAGATAACTAAAGATATAAGGGAAAAGAATTCCTTACATCTGAAAAGTAAGACATTAAAGAACCAGCAATATTCCAAACAAAAACCATAACCATTCTTTATCAGTTCAGTCCCATATAACTAACACTTTTTCTGTTTGATCTTGGATTAGCAGTTTCTTGAACCCATAAGTCTTTCTACGAGAATTCTGGGAATCTTTATTTAGTACAGTTGTATGGTCATAAAGTTATTAAAGCAATGACATCATGAGGCATTCTGGTCTGTAGGTAATTATAAACGTTTTCAGAGAAGGATCGGAGTGAAACAATCACTATCTCTAAATGACAAAACACTTAAAATGGTCATGTTGAAAGATCTGATGAGAGTTCATTTGACAAGGAAATGTAGTTATTTATGTGACATACAATGTTTAAAGAGTAACTAGAATTATGAATGACAAGATTACACCAGGACATATCGTGAGCAGAAAAAGTATTGACAAATATCTATGAACTTCATACAATTTCTGAAATATTTATATTAACAACATTTACTCATACAAATAAAGCCTATAGAAGATTAAACATCTATCTGTTCTTATTTGACACCTTTTATGCAATTCAACATATCAAGTAAAATAAATTATTACTAACATTTCTCTTTGCAAATTGAAAAAACAAATCTTTTAACATTCTCAGGGCCCTATGAGAAATCTCAAGGTCAGTTCAAGAACAAGAATATTTATTTAGAATTTAATTTGGGAAAGGTGAAATTGCCAAAAGTGTTAAAACCATTAGCTCATTTAAAAGTAAGCAGTTTTTGTTCTCTTATATAATCAAGGATATGATAAAAGTTTATATAAACCACAGGAAATTATTCAAATAAGAATCAATACCTTTGTTTCCTAGGCAGGTTACTTAAAAGATAAAGAAAAGACAATTTCTTAATAAGAACAGACAAATAATCTAAGAAATTTGTACTTTTAACAGATATCTAAATTCTAGGTTTGTACCAGGGTAATTTTGAAATTAAAAATAATTTTTTTAAATTCTTATAAATAAACCCTTTCAATCTTACCAGCTTGAATAAAATTTTTTGAGAAACCTTCCATAACCATTAATATTTGCCTTATATTTTCCATCTTTCTCCAATTGTGAACTTTCTTTCTTTTACCTTTTTTCAATTACTTTTTTTATTGTTGTTCAAGTATAGTTGTTTCCATTTTCCCCTCAGCACTCCCCCGCACCGCCCCCATCCCCACCTCCCATCCTCCATCCTACCCCTGCCTTTGGCTTTGTCCATGTGTCCTTTATAGTTGTTCCTTGATGACTCTTCCCCTTTTTCCCCTATTATCCCTTCCCACTTCCCCTTTGTTTACTGTTAGTTTGTTTTTTATTACAATATCTCTGGTTATGTTTTGCTTGCTTGTTTGTTTTGTTGATTAGGTTCCACTTATGGGTGAGATCATATAGTATTTTTTTTTTACTGCCTGGTTTATTTCACTTAGCATAATACTCCCCAGATCCATCCATGCTATCACAAAGGGCAGTAGCTTCTTTCTTTCTGCTACATAGTGTTCCATTGTGTTAATGTACCACAGTTTTTTGACCCACTTATTTACTGATGGGCACTTAGGTTGCTTCCAACACTTAGCTATTGTAAATTGTGCTGCTATGAACATAGGGGTGCATAGTTCTTTCGAATCCCATAGTGTTATGGGATTCTTTGTGTATAATTCCAGCAGCGGAATTGCTGGGTCAAAAGGCAATTCTTTTTTAGTTTTTTGCAGAAACTCCACACCATTTTCCACAGTGGCTATACCAAAAAACTACTCCATCTAATAAGTGAATTTGTTAAAACAGCAGGATTCAAAGTCAATATTCAGAAATAGAAGGCATTTTTATACACCAACAATAAAATAATCAGAATAAGAAATCAAGAAAAAAATCCCATTTGCTATAGCAACAAGAAAAATAAAGTGCCTAAGAATAAACCTTACCAAGGAGGTAAAAGACCTGTACTCAGAAAACTACACAACACTGAAGAAAGAAATCAAGGAAGACACAAATAAATAGAAGTGTTTACTGTGTTCATGTATTGGAAGAATTAACATCATCAAAATGTCCATACTACTCAAAGCAATTTATAGATTCAACACAATCCCTATTAAAATATCAATGACATATTTCACACATTTAGAACAATTGTGAATTCTTTCACACAGAAACATTCTGTAGTACACTAGCAAATTTTATGAATATAACATCTCATAATTGGTATGGGCATGTTCTTCCTCATAGTATAAATTCTCAATGTGGCAAAGAAAACATACTTATTAATAGTTATAAATATATTTAGCTTCTCTATACCATATAAAAATAAAATGCCAAAAGTATGTATAGCTAAATTTATCATGAGTAATTAATATTTCAGTAGTTTACTTTACTTAGAAATCATCAAAATATTTAATAAATATCTGTTATTTGAGTTAGCATAATGCTAAGGTTTCAAGTTACCAAAAAGTTTAGGAACTGTTTTTGGGTGGACATGTTACAACACCAAACAAGGCTAGCCATCATCTCAAGATATGTCCTTTTTGGCTACTGTTACAGCACTTGCATGTTAGGCAAGCATCACAAAGCAGAAACTTAAACAAACGATTAAGTACATGTTTACTTTATTATACTACTGTTCTTGATATACATGACATAATAGGATTCAAGAAATTATTTTCACTGCACCTTTACATGTACATTTTTTTCTTAGGTTGAATTTACAATTGTATAATCTTAAACAACCAGTAAATGTAATATCAACCTGTTTGGTTAGTAAGCCCAAGTAAAACTAAAATGTATTTTCATTTTATACTTAATGCTGGTAATTCATAAGGCATCACTTTTTAAAAATTATACCAGCACTATTAAATAGTCTTAAGTACCAAGAATTTACTTAATTGATGTGAACTTGAAAAGCATTTGGGTTAAATTTTATATTTCTGGGAATTTTAGAAATAATTTATATAAGAGCTCATTAATCTCCAAATCAATTTGAATAGAACACTATTAAGGGATTTTAGAAATTAATTAATACTGTCCACTGGTAATAAAATTTCACATATTCATTACACACTGTGTATAAAAAAAAGATTCTATGGAAAGTAACCTGAGTGACCTGATTTTAAATTCCTAACTGGGCAGGTCATTGTGGGTAATCATTCCCCAGGAACATCACTTCTTCAGTAAAAGTTGCTTTTTTTAAAGATTGTATTTATTTATTTTTAGAGAGATGGGAAGGGAACGAGAAAGAGAGGGACAGAAATGTCTATGTGCAAGACAAACATTGACCAGTTGCCTCTCACACCCACAACTGGGAAACTGTCCTGCAACCGAGGCACGTGCCCTGACTGGGAAATGAACCAGAGACTTTTCTGTTTGCAGGCTGGTGATCAGTCCACTGAGCCACACCAGCCATGGCAATAAAAGGTTTTAAGCAAAGTGTAGGTTAACACACTTTGGAAATAGCAGAAAAAATAACCCTGGAAGGAGGTACTAACCCTCAAGAGAGCACATAATCTTCGTAACTCTCTTGTAATCTCATCCTTGCATTGCTTCCTTCCACATTTATTTAATATTTCTTAAATTCCCTCTTTAATTTCAAATGGATAGAAGAAACTGCAAAACCATTGTTCTCTGCATCGTTTGGGATTTTGCTCCTTGTAATGTGTCATCAGTTTGCCTTAAATAGACTCATAAAAATTCTCTACAGTTTTGAACACTTCTTGCACATGTAGACAGACAATCATATGAAAAGATACAGACTGAATAGCTTTCCATTTTAAAATTTTAGTATAGTTTGTATTTGATATTTTTAATTGAAGATTGAAAAAGTGTGAATGAAGAGCCAACATGATGATGGGAAGACTCAGTCTTTAGAGCAGCAAGATTGAGAGGATCTTAAGTTTCCCAAGAGGCCATTAAATTTCCATTTATTATTCTTTTTAATTATATTTTATTGATTATGCTATTACAGTTTCCCATTTCTCCCCCATCATTCCCCTCCACCCTGCACACCCTCTCCCACCCACATTCCCCCCTTTAGTTCATGTCCATGTTTCATAACTTCTTTAGCTTCTACTTTTCCCACACTATTCTTACCCTCCCCCTGTCTATTTTCTACCCACCGTCTATGCTACTTACTCTCTGTACCTTTTCCCCTCTCTCCTCCTCCCACTCCCCTGTTGCTAATCCTCTATGTGATCTCCCTTTCTGTGTTTCTGCTTCTGTTCTACTTGTTTGCTTAGTTTGCTTTTGTTTTAGGTATGGTTGTTAATATCTGTGAGTTTGCTGTTTTTTACTGTCCTATTTTTTATCTTCTTTTTCTTAGGTAAGTCCTTTTCACATTTCATATAAGGGCTTGGTGATGATGAACTCCTTTAACTTGACCTTATCTGAGAAGTGCTTTATCTTCCCTTCCATTCTAAATGAAAGTTTCACTGGATAGAGCAATCTTGGATGTAGGTACTTGACTTTCATGACTTGGAATACTTCTTTCCAGCCCCTTCTTGCCTGGAAGGTCTCTTTTGGGAAATCAGCTAGCAGTCTGATGGGAACTCCTTTGTAGGTGACTGTGCCCTTATCCCTTGCTGCTTCCAGAATTGTCTCCTTCATTTTAATCTTGGCTAATGTAATTATGATGTACCTTGGTGTGTTCCTCCTTGGGTTCAACTTCTTTGGGACTCTCTGTGCTTCCTGGGCTTCCTGGAAGTCTATTTCCTTTGCCATATTGGGGAAGTTCTCCTTCATTATTTGTTCAATAAGTTTTCCACTTGTTGCTCTTCCTCTTCCCCTTCTGGTACCCCTATAATTTGGATGTTGAGATGTTTAAATATGTCCTGGATGTTCCTAAGCCTCTCCTCATTTTTTTTGAATTGTTGTTTCTTCCTTCTTTTCTGTTTGGTTGTTTCTTTCTTCCTTGTGGTCCACTCCATTGATTTGAGTCCCAGTTTTCCTCCCATCACTATTGGTTCCCTGTGTGCTTTTCTTCATTTCACTTATTGTAACCTCCATTTGTTCCTCTAATTTGCGACCAAAATCAACCAATTCTGTGAGCTTCCTAATCACCAGTGCTTTGAACTGTGCATCTGATAGGTTGGCTATCTCTTGGTCGCTTAGATTATTTAGCTCTGGGGCTTTGATTTGTTCTCCCATTTGGGCCATTTTGCTTTTTTTTAATCTGGTCACAGCTTTTTCATAATGAGGGGTGGAGCCTTAGGCGTTCACCAGGGTGGGGCAACCAGTCACTGGGTTGTGATGCTGTATGTGGGGGCAGGGTCCGAGAGGGAACAAAGGCGCTTGCTCCACTCTCTCTTTTGGATTCCAGTCCCTTCCACCACTTCCCTGAAGCAAATTGGGCCCTTCTGGTGTTGATTTCCATGTGGGTGACCTTGTGTACATTCTAGGACCCTGTGGGTCTCTCTAACAAACTCTCCCGGGAGGCTGGGATTCTCTCCTGGCACCTCAACCCCCATAAGTGTTTTCAATCAGTGCTTTTAGGCTTTATTTCCCAGCGCTGGGACCCTGGGTTGCACAGTCTGTCTTGCTGCCTGTTTTTGCCTGTTTTATCTATGTGCGAATGTATGACTGTGGTCAGCCACCTTGTGCACCTCGCTGGCTCTGCTCGTTGCCTCTCCATGCTTGTAACCACTGCCTGTGCACCTGGTGTGTGCCAACTGCCACCTGCACGTCTGGGACCACTAGCCACTGCTTTTTCCTGCCGCAACCCCTGTCCACCCCTCTTACCAGTCTGGGTGAATCGTTATCGGACTTCCATACAATTCAGTTTTCTATCTCTTCTGGTTGGTTTTTTTTTTTTTTGATTCTATGTTTTTGTTGTCCTTAATCTTGGTTTTGAGAGGAGGCACAATGTGTCCACCTACGCCTCCATCTTGGCCGAAAGCCTCCATTTATTATTCTTAGTAAAATCATGCTAATAAGAAGGAGTTGGACAGAGTTTGTGGTTTGTATAGTCAGTAGGGGTTCAAGAAACAGGTTTCAGTCAACTGAGAACTAATCATGGGAGTAGCAAGGTCAAATAGAGAGACCAGTGATGTCTCACAAAGCACTAGGAAAATGTTTCCAGCCCATAAATTGGGAAGTGAAATCTCCCTCAAAACAAAGAACCATGAAAAATCTCCAAGCCAGTGAATTAAGGAGTAAGCCCCACTTGAAACAGAGAATCAGAAAAAAAAATTCCATCCCAGCTGATATTTTTCAAAGAAATAAGCCTGGACCTCTAACCTAGCTTTGGCTAGTCTAGGATTCAGTAGCCTTAAACATAAAATATTTTTTGAAATGAAATCCATCCTCAAGGTACAAATATTTCTTCTTTTAGAAATACTATTGTGAGCCTTGGCTGGTGTGGGTCCATGGATTGAGCACTGGCCTGCAAACCAAAGGTTCACTGGTTCGATTCCTAGTCAGGGCACACGCTTGGGTTTCAGGCTTGGTACCCAGTAGGGGATGCGTGAGAGGCAAGCACACATTGATGTTTCTTCTATCCTTCTCTTTCTTTCTCCCTTCCCCTCTCTCTAAAAATAAATAAATAAAATATTTAAAAACTACTATTGTGAATGTGATACAAGATTTGAAGGGAATCCCAAATGTGGAATTCAAAATAGAATTCTAAATCCCATCTTTGTAATAGAATACTATTTTATAATATAAATATCTTTAGTTCATTTCCTCTTTTAAGGGTCTCTGGTGACTTCTTATCACAATTCGAATACTATGCAAACTCCTTCCATGTCTTACAAATCCCTTGTTCTCTCATTCTTGCTTCCCTACTGAATCTCTCTTCCCACTCTTTCCCCATTGCTCTTTGCTCTAATTATACAAGAATTTTTGCAGCTCCTTCAACATGTCAAGCTTGTTCCTGTGTCAGAGCTTTTTATCTGTGCTGTTCTCTGCCTGAAGTGCTCTTCCCCCATACTTCAGGTAGTTCCTCCCTCCTTCTATTCAGGTCTCTACTCAATGTCACCCTATCTGAAACAGGCCCTGCCTTCATTCCATCACCCTCTATTTATTTACCTTGGTCTTCTTCACAATACTTAATAACTGTCTGAAATTGTCTGGCTAGTGTGTTAATGGTATCATTAACCATTAAGAGTTGGGGGATTTTCACTGCTGTGCCCTGAGCTCCTAGTACAGAATCTTGACACACAGTAGATTTTTCCCATATATATCTTGAAAAAAAAATGAATGGTTAATGAATGATTATATCTTAGTGACTACTGTAAAGGGAGCAATATTCATTTAGAAAAAATAATTATAGCATAAGTATCAATTACATACTTTGAGTGACAGCTTACTTTATAAATTTAGATATTTAAGCTTTTTCAGGAAGGCATATATGTAACAGGGTAAGTCAGACCTGAGATCCCCAGAGAAAAGGGGAAGATCCCAGGTTCAGGGGAAAACCCACCCCAGGGGAATTTGGAGGCTGAAGATTAAAGTAGCCTGCCTTCTAGGAACAGAGGGGCTGACTGAAAAGGGGAAATTGTCTGAGGCAAGAGGCTAATATGAACACCATGTAGTTGGCAGGAGGAGGGGAAGAGAACTCCTGGGATTGAAACCAGAGCTGGAGCTTAATAGCCCACAGCTTTGGGCCTACTAGCTCATGACACAGGCTATACAGTGTTTACATAAGCTGTGAGGGGCAGGTGCTCCACACAAGATAAATGGAGACTTCTTCCCATGCCCGGAAAAAAGGCCAAAGAGAAACACAGCCATTGCTTGGAAAACTGTACAGTCCCACTGGGCTTCCGGTGCTCTTGGGGTTTTGGAAGGGCCCTTTTTAAAGTGAAGGCACAGAGAAAGTTCACTCTCTCTCTCAGTACTGGGTTTTTGCTTTGGAGTTGGTGCAAGCTCTCACTCTCTCTGGGCTTTAGGCATTGAGTGCAGGCTCTTGTCTCTGGCTTTGGCCCTTGGACCTCCTGGGTCTCTGGTCCTGATCCTTACATGGACTTGAACACTTGTGTTTCCAAGCAGATGTTAGGCCCACGAGGAGCTTAAACCTTGCATAGTTGGAAACCTGATCCTGGAAGCTAGGTCCCACAATGGGACTAGCGCCTCCCTGGGCTCCAGTCTCTGGGAGACTATGATCCAGTGCAGCATGGCACATGGGTCCTGGATGGTTACATGCAGACTAAGAGCAGCGCTCCCCAGATCCTGAGAGAGAGAGCTGCTGTAAGGAGATAGCAAGTCTGAAACCCACAAGTGCACATTCCAGAGAGGATGGAGATCCTTTTTTTGTGACAGGCTTAAGGACAGACAAGGAAATGGGGAAATTCTGAGTATGGTTATTTTGGCTTGTAGTCTTTTGAGAAACAAGAGAATTTCTGGGTCTCATGGGAGAAAAGGTTTCAGAGCAGGAGTCCTTTCAGCCCCCCCCCAAAGTTGGTACCCTGTCAATAAAAACCTGTTTCTTTAAACATTTGGGTCATGTATTAAATTAAACATTATTTAATACATTATCATGTATTTAATTAAACATTAAATATTTGGGTCATGTATTAGTGTGGCTAGCACCTGAACCCCATGCTGCTTGGTTACATATATGCTAGCCTAGATACAGGGTGGGGCAAAAGTAGGTTTATAGTTGTAAGTATGCAAAACACAGAGTTTATTCTTTCATTATTATGTATTAATTATTGCATTATTTTCCATATAACTGTAAGCTTACTTTTGTCCATTCCTGTATTTCTTTATACAGATAAGTGAACAATAGCACTATTGTCCGTTGTCATCAGAACATATCAAAATGCATAAAGTTTTTTATGTAACATTAAAGAATTCATATTCACACCTCAGATGGGTTATTTCATGTTTCTTAAGTAAAAGAAGGCTCAGGTGTGTCTTAGGCTTAAAAGCATTAGTTTATGTAATTTTAGAGATCAACTATTTGTACAAATCCACATAGGATTATGATTAAAGGTCACAGGAAAGATCATTTTGTTTTCTTTTTGATTGAAATGAGGGAAATGTCTTATATAATCAACAATCAACAGTTTAGTTCAGATTTTCTTTTTCATGCTGTATTTTTAAAATATATTTACATATATAATTTTACATAAATGCATTATATGACATCATATTCACTTGTACTGTGTACAACGAATTTTTTCTTCTTTATATTATTTGGCTTCTTTTTCTCCTCACCCCCCATTCAAACAGCTCCTGCTCTGTAACTCAACAGATATGTTTGTGTATATATTTATGTTACATACATGCACACATGCACACACACAGACACCTCTATGCATCATACAGTCAAATAGCAGAGAAAAAAATGGCCAAACAAAAATACTTTAGAAGAAGCCTGAAGGAAAAAAGCTTACTTCTAAGGAAATAGGGATAAAAATTTACAGTGAAGTTCTTGTCAGGTACTATGGAAGCCAAAAGAAAGTAGAATGAAATATTTTAATTGTTGAAAGGGAAAAATTGCCATCATAGAATTCTATATACAGCAAAATTCTCCTTTAAAAATGAGACAGAAATAAAAACTCTCAAACAAAATTTCTGAAATAAGCCAATATAGCATGGCCCTAGGATATAGTCAATTTCCAAAGTCCATTGTTTTCTTATACACTAGCAGTAAACATTTGGAAATTAGAATTAAAAGAAACCTTTGAAACAGCACCAAAAAGTAAAAATTTACAAGATTAGTATGTAGTAAATTACAAAACAGTGTGAAAGAAATGATAGATATAAATAAATCAATGAAGAGGTGTTCCAAGCTCATGGACTGAAAGACTCACTATTGTTAATACTCCATTTTTTCCAAATCTATCCATAGACTCAACACAGTTTCTATCAGAATCCCAGGAAGGTTATTTTCTAGATACTGACAAACTGATTCTGTAGTTTACATAAAAAGTCAAACAATTAGAATAGCCAACATAACACTGAAAAAAAGAACAAAGTTAGAAGATAACATTACCCAAATTTGTCTTACTATAAAGCTGCTGTAATTAAGATAATTTGGTATTGATTAAAAAACACATATCTATGAAACAAAATAGAGCTCAGAAGCAGACTAGAAAAATATAATCAAATGATTTTCAAAAAAGTTGCAATGGAGCATATAGTTTTTTCAACAAATGGTACCTAAACAATAAGACATCTATATGCAAAAAGATGAACCTAGACAGTACCTTACACCATTCAAAAATTAATGCTAGCTCATGTATCATAGAAATGTGCACTTGAAACCTATATAATCTTATTAACCAATGTCATTCCAATAAATTTAAGAAAATAAAGGAAAACACAAATCATAGGATCTAATGTGAAATTCGAGACTACAAAATTTTTAGAAGAAATAAAAAATAAAACAAAATCCACATTACCTGGTATTTGGTGTTGAATTTTTAGATATTACATGAAAAGCACAAGCCATGAAAGAAACATTGATGCATTGGGCTTAATTAAACATAAAAACTACTCTGCAAAAGAAAGGGAGAATACAAGCTACTAACTGGGAAAAATAATGAGAAAGCACAGGTGATCAATGTTTATCTAAAATTTACACAGAACTCTTAAACTCCACACAAAGATAACAACCTAATTAAAAATGGACAAAATATCTGAACAGACACTACAACAAAGAATATAAAATGATAAGAAACAAGCATATGAAAATACATCATTATCATTAGGAAATTTCAAATTAAAATAATGAGATAACACTACACAGCAATTAGAATGGCTAAAATTCTAAACACTGACAAAACTAATTCCTTTCAAAGATCCAGAGTAACTAGAACTCTCATTTCTTGCTTGTGAAAATGCAAATTGTCAGTCACTTGGAAAGACAGTTTGTGTTTCTTACAGAACTAGAGATGAACTTACCACCCTATCAGGTATTTGTGTTCCTGGGTATTTACCGATTGGATGGAAAATCTATGTCAAAAAAAAAACCAAAAAAAAAAAAAAAAAAACCCTGGCACATCAATATTTATAGCAGCTCAATCCACAGTCACCAAAAATTGGATTCAGCCAAGATCATTCAACCTTAAAGGTTCAAGGTTGAACCTTTACTTAAACTGCACACTTTATACAAAATGTAACTCAAAATGGACTATAGATTTAAAGTTAAAATGTAAAGGTGTAAACATTTAGAAGAAACATATGAGTATCCCTGGCTGGTGTGGCTCAGTGGATTTAGTGCGTTCCTGCAAACCAAAGGCTCCTGGTTTGATTCATAGTCAGAACGCATGCCTGGGTTGCCACCCAGGTCCCCAGTAGGGGGTGTGTGAGAGGCAACCACCCATTGATATTTCTCTCCGTCTCTTTATCCCTCCTTTACCCTCTGTCTAAAAATATATACAATCTTTATTAAAAAAAGATTTGTATTAAAAAAGAAACATTAGTAAATTTTGCAAATTTTAATAGAGTTAATAGACTTAACATCAAAAGCACCATTAGACTGAACACCAAAATTAAAAATTCATATTTACATTTAAAAATTTTGCTGTGTGAATGACCATGTTAATATGTTGAAAAGACAAAGTACAGACTTGGAGAACATATTTGCGAACCACATATCTGACAATGAACTAATATCTAGAATGTGTAAAGAATTCCCAAAACTCAAGAATCTTACCACAATAAAATCAACTAAACTCAACAGTAAGCAAATTTCAATTAGAAAATATGCAGTTGGCAAATATACACATAAAATATGTTCAACATTATTTGTCATCATGTATATACAAATTAAAATCACAATGTAACATCACTACACACCTATCATATTTTGTAACATAAAAATTAGTGACAGAGAACACTTTTCTACTTACTAGATGAGAGGCTGCCTAATTCATGAATTATTCAATAAAGTCAATTAGACCTTTAAAAAATAGTGACAATACCAAGAATTGGTGATGATGTGAAGAAATTGGATTAGTTATACATTGCTAAGGGCAATGTAAAATGGCACAGCCACAGAAGAAAAACAATGTGCAAGTTCCATAAATAACTAAACATGAAACTAATAAATCACTTAGCAATTAAATTCCTGGCCATTTTTACTAAAGAAATGACAATTTAGGTTTACACACACACACACACAAATGTGTGCACAAATGCTCATAACTGCCTTATTTATAATAGCCAAAAACTGGAAATAAGCCAGATATCCCTCACTGGTTAATAGTTAAACCAACCATGATGCATATATACCATGGAATATTACTCAGTAATAAAAATGAAATATATATGTATGTATGAGAAGTCTGTCCAGAACATTTCCAGCCATGTAAAATATGAAAAATAGGTATACTTATTTCAAAAGATACAAGATACAAGAAATGTGCTAGGACAATAACATCTCAGTCCCCTTCAAAGTGGACACTTTGGGACCTCACACAGTTCTCCCCGTGTATTTGTTTGCCATCAGCAGCCCCATTGTATTTTCCTAAATCTCACTGATGCTCTGAAATCTCTTCCCTTTCAAAGGAGATTTTAGTTTGGGGAAAATCCAGATGTTGCCGGGTACCAAATTTTAGCTGTAGGGGGGCTGAGTCACCTGGGTGATTTGATGTTTCACAAAAATACTGCAGGAGATGTAATGCATGAGCAGGCATATTGTCCTGATGAAGCTGCCAATCACCAATTGCCCGTAGCTACGGCCTTCTGAATCATCTGAATAATTTTCACAGAGGAATGTTCAAGCTTAATGCAAAATTTGATGCAGATTCATTGCTCTACTCGCTCAGTCATTTTGAATGCGATGGCCACACAGTACACATGCTCACTCAACAGCATGTACTGTCCCACTGACAAGTACAGTGATGTCATCATTGTTCACACATGCACATTCCAGTCCACTCTCCTTGGCTGCCAGGTTACATTGATGTCACACAACCCATTCTCATTATGTTAACAATGGCAGGACTTTTTCTGGATAGACCTCACATATATGTATTCAACAATTTGGATTAATTTCAAGAAGTTATGCTGAGTAAAAATGCCAATTTCAAAAGCTTACATACAACATAATTTTACTTATACAGCATTCCTGAAATAACAACATTTTAGAAAGAGAAGATAATTTCATTAATTTCAGGGCTTTGGGAGGGGGTGGAGATAGGCAGGAATTGGGCATAGTTAAAAAAGTAAAAGAAGAGGAAGCCTTGCTGTGATGGAACAATTCTTTATCTTTGACTGTATTGTTTCTATCCCAGTTATGACATTGTATTATAGTTTTGCACCAAATTTGTATAGTTTGTTTATAAATTTTATGGTATTTGCTCTTTTTTCATTTTTATATAGTCTTCTGTTTCTGTCTTTTAATTATTACGACATTGCAGACTTGCTTGTAAGAAGTCATTATTGCAACTGGAATTCAGTTGGAGTAATACTTTAATGTAAGGATTTGATTTGTTTTTCTGGATGGATATAAAAACGTCCTTCTATTCCTTGCTATCCTCCTTTGTTCTACTTTCCTTGGCTGATCTTGAGCATTTCTATTTTCAAATGAATCTTTAAGCAATTACTTTTAACTTAAAAGTCCATTTGGTTTATAATTAAAAATGAGTTTTCCCCTGGCTGGTGTAGCTCAGTGGATTGAGCATGGGCCTGTGAACCAAATGATTGCAGTTTGATTCCCAGTCAGGGCACATGCCTGAGTTGCAGGACAGTTCCCAGCAGGGGATGCACGAGAGGCAACCACACATTGATATTTCTCTCCCTCTCTCCTTCCCTTCCCCTCTAAAGATAAATAAATAAAATCTTTAAAAAAATGAGTTTCAGTTAAATATTAATTATAGGAGAATTTATATTTTATAACACCTATATTTTGTGATACTTAGATGTTTCCTTCCATATCTGTAGTCTTATTGGCAAGATCTGTCTTTCATATAACAAAAAGAAGAAGAAAAAAGCAAAAATGCTGGAAAGACCATACAATAGGATCTATTTTACATGTGATACAAAATTAGATTTACATTTAATATGCTTATAAGTAATTTAGAGTAAGTGAAAGTGTTTTGTCTGCTGTCTTCACCTGTGAGTTGTAGCAGGGTAGGGCAGGAGAGCTCAACCGTATAAATGATGGTACAGATCTTGGGGCTATGAAATCTACTAGTTGAAGCCTTGCCTCTACAGGGAATACAGCAAGTTTTCTCTTTGATACTAATAAAAATGGTGTCTATATGTCATAAGAAAGGTTAATCAAAGGTTGAAAAGACTTCAATTTGTCACTACAAAAACCAAAGCCCTCTAGATATTTAAATATTTAAAATGTAATTCAATCAAAATAGTTTGCATTTGAAATACACAGTAAGAAAAGGTGGTAGTTATCTATATTTGAATAAAAAAATGTTCCTAGTAACTGACCAACAATAAACAATAAATTAAAAAATAATTCCTAATTTGCAGTACAAATTTCATAGCCTAAGCATTATTTTTTATGAATTTGAAAACTTGAATAACTAGTGATGGATGTTAGAAGAGTTTTTAAGAGTATATATGTTTGAGTTAAAAAGGAAATCTAATTCTGTATATGCTTTTATTTTACAGAGGGGTGGTGTGAAATCTAAGTTTGCTTAAATACACAGCCTAAGTTAGAACCAATTCTATTAATTCCCAGTGCACTGTACTTTGTAGGGCTTCATATTTTTGTTATCCATCAGTGCTTTACTAAATCAGCCTCCCTCACCCTTGTACTCTCTCTCCTCTAATAAATAAAAAGCTATTGAGTTTCTCTTCTAGCTTTTATGTGTATTTTAGGTTCCTTACATTTGTATATTTTTATTCTTTGTGGGCCTATTCCTCATCTTTTATTAATCATTGTACCCCTTAATTTTTTGTGTCTGACAATGCAAGTGTACTATATTTATATCCAAAGATCATTTTTCCACAATAAAAAAAGCTTGCTTTGTTGTGGGTATATTTTCACACATTAATGTTGGTTTTTTGCTCTGGATAATGAAGCTTTTTGACAGCAGCCTGTTCACAATTATCCATTGCAGCAATAGGAATTATTGGAAAAGCTTTACCACCTATGGAATAGCCCCACAAAGTCTGTATTCATCTGTCTTTTGTGAGAATATCTCAATGATATTTTGGTAGATTAGCAGTCATTATTGTCTTCTGAAGAAATAACCAACATTCTGAACACTCAGAACAGTCTGATACCCATGCAGTATTTTAAGGATTTTTCTTTTTGCTTATTCTTCCTGAGCAGAGTTTTGCAAAAGATATGGTATCAGATCATCCATAGTGCAGAGAAATTCATTAATCAAATTATGTGGATATTAGGCATCTTTTAGTAGATCAAGACTTACTTCAATTCATCATCTAAGAGCTCCATGGGTGCCAATTCATCACTATTGCAATCCTGTCAGTTTGTACCTTCATAAATAATTATTTCCACACCCAGTCTTCTAAGGGGTTTCGTAGAGTATCTTGCCAGCTGGTCCACATTAATGAAAAAACAAACTGCTCATGATCTATGGCTATGGCTCATTCTAAGCTGAGCAATATCACACTTTTATGAACGATGATTATACTGTTTGAAATAGCATTTTCACATGAAAGAATTTTCTGCACACTCTGTAGAAAACTATTTTTACTTTGTCAGGAATAACGAAGATTGCCAACTTAACAATTGAAAAAACAACAGGTTATTTAAGTGTGTGGCCACACTAATAGAAATAGATGGTTTGTCAAGAATCATCATCTCTGGGTCATTCTATGCTTTGTTACTAATATCTATGTGCATGTTAGAATCATAATATCATGGCCAGATGCCAAGAAAGAAACCATTGTATTCTTTTGGCTGGGCAAACTGCTCTCTATCCATACATTCAATGACATCATGCCAAGACTAAATCAGAGTTGTTATTCTCCACTCATCTATATATCTGGTGAGTATAGCTTCTTTTAATATTAATAGAAAGATCTTTAGAAATGTGTGAACCTATGACTACATAATGCTGTGATGTTTTTATATGCACACATACACATATTTGTTTATTTTCAAAGAAAAGATAGATTCTTATCACAAACTTTTGTTTTAAAAAATGTTGCTACTTAATCACTTGGTTCCCTATATGGAGATTATATAATATAAAATCTATTAGAAACCTAAGAAGTCACAATGACATTACTTTTGTTAATGTGACCTAACCATGAGATTTCTTGTTGCCTAGAAAATGCCAACACATGATTAATCCAGCACCAGTTGTATATAGGCAGGAGACACAAACAAACCAAAATGATTGTGTCTAGCAGATGCTGTTGGCACTTTGCCCATATCACCTTGACTTATTTTGGAGTCTCTTGCAGACAGTTCCAATACAGGGCAATGACTTCCTACATCTCTCTGTTTGAGAATGTTCTATGGCCATCACCATCCAACATATACACAAAGGGGCAGACTATAATTGCTGAGGAATTAAAACCCTAGGAGCTATTCTAAACAAATGAGGGACAGGAGTTGTATAAATATTTCAGCTTCCTTACTCCTTAGTAGGATAATTCTGAGACATGTTCCACACTGTCTCTCAAAGGATCACCAACAAGACTAACTTCATTTCTTAGCATGGTAATCTCCTCTTCAATGCATTTTTTAATAGATTTTACTCATTTATTTCTAGAGAGAGAGGAAGGGAGGGAGAAAGTGTGAGAGAGAAACATCAATGTGTGGTTGCCTCTCACATACCCCTACTGGGAACCTGGCCCACAACCCAGGCATGTGTCCTGACTGGGAATTGAACTAGTGACCCTTTGCTTCACAGGCCCACACTCAATCCACTGAATCACACCAGCCAGGGCTCAATGCACTTTTTATTGACTTTCTCCCATTGCCTTTCTTTCTTTCTTCCCCACTACCCAACTGTGTTTCCTGTGATGACCTTTCCACAAAAAAACTACTTGCAGCCCAGGCTGGATCCCACAAAGTGTCAGGTAAATCAGGATATCTGTAAGCAGAATCCCAGCACTGGTATTTTTAGAAGCTGCAAGTGCAGCCAAAGTTGACAACTACCAATCTAAGCAATATATTGTGTAGTTTGAATATTTTCAGTAAAATGGCTTTTTTAAAAAATGTGCATGTGTGTGTGTGCTATAGTAACATACTAATTCTTAGTACTTACTACACAGGGTTTGAGACAAAGATTTTTACATTTCTTTTTTAAATTATATATTATTGATTATGCTTTTATAGTTGTCCTGACTTTTCCCCTTTGCTCCCCTCCATCCAGCACCCACACTCCCTCAGGCAGTCCCCCCACCATTGTTCATGTCCATGGGTCATGTATATGAGTTATTTGGCTATTCCATTTCCTATACTGTATTTTACATCCCTGTGGCTATTCTGTAACTACCTATTTGTACTTCTTAATCCCTTCACCTCTTCACCCATTCCCCCACACCCACTTCCCATCTGGCAACCAAAAAAAAAAAAAAACCACTCTCTGTATCCATGAGTCTGTCTCTTTTCTTCTTGTTTGCTTACCTTGCTTTGTACATTCAATTGTTGATAGATTTGCATTTTTTGCCATTTTATTGTTTATAGTTTTGATCTTGTTTTTCATAAATAAATCCCTTTAACATTTCATATAATAATTGTTTGGTGATGATGAACTCCTTTAGCTTTTTTCTTGTCTTGAAAGCTCTTCTTTATCTGCTCTTTGATTCTAAATGATAGCTTGGCTGGATCAAGCAATCTTGGCTGTAGGCCCCTGGTTTTCATGACTTTAAATATTTCTTGCCAATCTCTTCTAGCCTGCAAAGTTTCTTTTGAGAAATCAGCTGACAGTCTTATGGGAACTCCCCTGTAGGTAACTCTGCTTTCCTCTTGCTGCTTTTAAGATCCTCTCTTTAACCTTTGGCACTTTAATTATGATGTGTTGTGGTGTGGGTCTCTTTGCATCCATTTTGTTTGGGTTTTTTTGTGCTTCCTGGACTTTGATGTCTATTTCCTTCATCAAATTAGAGAAACTTTCTCCCATTATTTTTTTCAAATAGATTTCCAATTTCTTGCTCTTTCTCTTCTCGTTCTGGCACTTCTAGGGTGTGAATGTTGGATCTCTTGAAGTTGTCTCAGGGGCTGCTTATACTATTTTCATTTTTTTAATTCATTTTTCTTCTTGTTGTTCTGGTAGGTTGTTTTTTAATTCCTTATGTTCCAAATCATTGATTTGCTTTTCAGCTTCATCCACTCTACTGTTTTTTCCCTATAAATTGTTCTTTATTTCAATTAGTGAATCCTTCATTTCTGACTGGTGTTTTTTACGCTGCTAAGGTCCTCACTAAGTTCCTTGAGCATCCTTATAACCAGTGTTTCAAACTCTGCCTCTGATAGATCGCTTATCTCCATTTCATTTAGCTATTTTTCTGGAGTTTTAATCTGTTCTCTCGTTTGGGCCATGTTTCTTTGTGCCCTCATTTTGGCAGCCTCCCTGTGTTTGTTTCTATGTATCAGGTAGAGCTGCTTTGACTCTGTGTCTTGGTAGCATGGCCTAATGTAGTAGGTGTCCTGTAGGGTCCAGTGGCACAGCCTCCCCTATCACCCAAGCTGGGTACTCTAGGTGTGCCCTTCATGTGGGCTGAGTACATCCTTGTCTTGTAGTTGAATCTTGGTTGCTGTTGGCAGATCAATGGCAGGAATTTTCCCAGGACAATCAGCTACAAGGATTGGCTCTGACCACTGACCACCAACCTCTGTCCTCCATGGAGATTCAGCTGCACAGGGGCAGGGTGGTGGTGCTCTGACATAGTCTGTAGCTGTCCACTGGGTGCACTGGCCCTGAGGTTTCCTGGGTGATGCAGACCAAGGTCAGTGTCCCACCTGTTTTGCCTGGGGCCACCCTACCTGAGCTATAATGCAATCTGAGATAGCTGCTACTTGTGCTGGGCTTGGAGATTCCCAGGCAAAGCCAAGCAGTGAATCTAAACTGGCTGCTCCTAGTGCTGGGCCTGAAGCGCACTGAGGCCAGCTGTTGCTTGTTTTAGAGAATTTAAGAAGTTGTGAAGCATGAGCCAAGATCAGCCATTCATATGGAAAAACAGCTTGGGTGGGCCTGTAAGCTGGGTGAGGCAGAGTCTCTGGGAATCTCCAAAGTGGGTCAAACAGTATTAGCCAGGTCTTTGGAGTCTCTGATATGGCACCAGCTTTCTGGCTCTGTGGGGGAAAGGTTTAAAAAAGGGACAATGGCCTCTGCTTCCCTTGATGTGAGACATTTCAGTTCCTCCCTGTATGCCACTGGTGCCTTTTAAGCTGCTACCCTGGTGCTGGAGCTCAGAGGCAGTGAGTAAGAGTAGGTCTGTGTGTGGGTTCTTTAAGAGGAACTGCTTGTAGTTCCAGAAGTTTCTTCCATTGACTCACTCCCCACTGATTTCTGTAGCCAGAAGTTGTGGGGACTTACCTTCCTAACACTGGACCCTTGGGCTAGAGGGGTCTAGTGTGGGGCTGAGACTCCTTGCTCTTTACCTATCCCTCCCAAATTTTTATTCACCACACATGGGTGTGGGATTAGCTGATTCTGGATTGTTCTTCTCCTACCAGTCTGGATGAATGTAGTTTCTTTAATTCTGTAGTTGTCAGACTTCCATTTAACACGGTATTTGATGGTTCTGTGTGATGGTTGTTCTATATATTAGTTGTAATTTTGATGTGGTTGTGCAAAGAGGTGAGCTACATCTGCCTGTCACCACCTTGAACAGAAGTCATTTTATATTTCTTGAGTTGCTCTTTTTCTATGAAAACAGGGAACTTTGGCATAAATAAGAGGTGATGGGGAGAGGGACTGTGATGGATAGAGTCTTATGGTCCCCCATCCTGCACAAATTTGGGGACAGAGAGTCTCCCCAGACTGGCCTAGACCCTTGGGGAGATGTAGTTGCTGATGTGGCCTCAGCCTTGTCCCCATCCACTGCCAAGTACAATTACCCTTTCTGCTGAAACATGAGAGTTAACCCCATCCCTTTCCCCAGCAAGTGAGTGGTCACTGGTAGGGGTTAGGGGAAGGAGAGTCTCCTTACCCACAAGAGCCCCAGCTCTGCCCTTGGTCTGTGAGCAGGGCAGGAGCAGCCTGCCCCTCCTCAACTCCAACCCTTGCCCCCACTGCTGTTGACTTATTTTTTATGTAAACTCTTCAGAACATTTTTCTCTTCTACCAGGTTCAATGAGTAAATTGATATTGACATTCTTTAACAGACTTAACACAATTATTTTATTCTAGTAGGAAACAAACACCTCTAGCTTTGCATGCTAAGGAAGTTAACATTTATTGAACACTTAGTATGTTGCAGACTTTGTTCAAAATGTTCACCTGTATTAAGATATCTACTACTTGTAACTATCTAATAAGGCTTTTACAGGTGAGGAAATTGAGACAAAGTATCTTCTCAAAATCATAGAGGTAGCAGATTGAAATGTGGGGATCAAATTTAGGGAGCCAGACTATGGAAATTGCAGTTTTAATCTCTATACTGCTCCTCAAGTAGATTCTTTGTAATTCACATTTGCTGGATATGGGGAAAGGGAGACTTCAAAAAGAAAGAAATTGGCTTCAGTTCCTAAGATTTGACTAAGTCTACATACATACTAGATAGTGTTGGATTTTCTGAGAACGATGTAGATTCATTTAAAACCACTTGGCGTGTCAGCATACTGAAAAAGAATGTAGTTAGCAATGCAAATCCCACATGCCTGTTACCTAGGATTTGCAAAGAGACCAGCACCAATCTAGTTGGGTCATTCATCTATCTATTATGTTTCTGACAGTGGCAAGGAAAGACATTGGTTCTCCTTTCTCTTCCTTTGTGAAATCCTAATGCTAGTTTCTCTTTAAAATAAATTTGAATGCTTTGAGAAAAGCTGGTGTCCAAGATCCACCTCCCAGAGATGTGGAACTAATTAATATGAAATTGGGGAAAAGGCACAGGCATTTTTTTATGTTCTCTCAGATAATTTCAATGTTTAGCCAGAGTTGTAACCCACTGCTCTATCACACCAAAATAAAATGTTAAGAAATGTATATCTAGTATACTTAAGTTCTCTTTAGACTATTGTGCTGTTTCAAATTATGCATGCTTTTTAGGTCAATGGTACATAGTCTATGCCATTCTTAATAACATACTTTCACAATTTATGCCTTTGGAGCTCATATTCTATATTATATTATCATTTTACAAGTGTGATGGTGTACAAGCTGTTTTGAAAATGCAGTGCCTTAAATTGTCACTAGGAAATATGTGAATTAATCAACTTTTATGATGTTTTTATAAGTGAAAACCAGGAAACTTGCGAAGCCTTTTTAAACAAAATCTACAGTGAATCAACTAGAATGAATTCAATACAATAATTATTTTCCTTTTATTATAAAGTACAAAGGTTCCTGCTTGTGTTGGAGTTGCTTATTCTGGGTATGGAGAACAAAGAGAGAAAATATTAACCAAGGTGCTGTCCAGACACAGGTCATTAGACAGAATATCAAAGAAGAGTGGTCCCTGATTGTCTAACCACTATGTTGCACACCTGAAACTGATACAAAATAACATTGAATGTAAACTGTAATTAAAAATTTAAAGACTATGTTGAATTAATAAAGTCAGACCTAGTAAATCTTAATTATTTTAAATAGACTTTATTATTCTTCTGAAGTTGAGCCCATCTATCTGTTTTCATATAGGCACTCCTAGCTGTAAACAGGCAACTTTATATTGTCATAACATTTGACATAAAATAAAATTGACCATCATACTTTTATTTTTAAAAATATTTTATTTATTTATTTTTAGAGAAAGGGAAAGAGAGGGAGAGAAACATCAATGTGTTGATGCCTCTCAAGCACCCCCTACTGGGGACCTAGCCCACAACCCAGGCATGTGCTCTGACTGGGGATCAAACCAGAGACCCTTTGGTTCACAGGCTGACACTCAATCCACTGAGCCACACCAGCCAGAGCTAGTGTCATACTTTTAAAAATCCCACAGTACAGAGCATATAGTTCACATGTCCAATAACTACATGTTGACAGTTTATGGTTGTTTTTCTCAAAAGTTATGAAAATTATAGGGAATATCAGCAACCAATGTCAATAAGTCTAGGACATTTTCCCTTATATTCTGCATTAAAATACTTTATTCTGCATTGCCAAGCAATCCTTTATATCTAATACCTTAATCAGTTTTTACTTACTTGAATATGCTTATATATCTTACTTTATGTGTATTGAGGTATTTGTAGAGGAGGATCACTCTTAATATAATAAGCCTTGAAATTTCATGACAGTACAAATAAAATATAAAATAAGTTCTTGTGTCAAGTTTACATGTTAAATAAAAGAAAACAGTTGAGTATAATGTAGATAGGCTGTACATTGTTAAATTTTTGGAGTTTATTTTGATCATTTTTTAAAAAAATACATAATTTTTATCATGTTTTTATAATGTTTACACAATGTAATAACATTATCATTGGGAACATAAGTCTTCAGAAACAGCAGTGAAGACATCTAAAAACTAAGTCAAATTTAGTCTACAAAACACATTTAGTGGTTTTCTTCTTTTTTTTGTTTCTATATGATGCATATCTTTTAAAGTAGTAGGTAACGTGTTATTTTCCTATAGACCATTAAACCTTTCATTAGGAATGGATGCACAGAGGAACCCAGGACAATGACTAAGGTTTAATAGTGTGATTTGTTAAAGGTCGAATATATACCTGACATATGTGCCAGAGGCCAATCTAAATTAAAATCAATGAAGAACAAAAAAAGAGTGATATTTAAGGTCACTATTCATAGATGTTAATAAAATGTTATGACTTAATTATTAGTGGGCCTGGGATGTGTTTCCCTGTCATTTTTATTTTTGAGACATACTTTGTTCTGTGTCCTGACTTTTTCTTAGAATCTGAAATGAAGAGATTCAGGACAGGATTCAAATTAGATTGTGTTTCCTTCAGTGCTTTGATTTGTTTGACTTAAAGAAACACAGAGGGACAATGTGGTTGACCTTAGCCATGTCTTCTCTTCTGTGTCATTTCAGCCTTTCTAGGATCTCTAGGAAAGAGCCACTTTTGGAGTCTGGAATCAACTTTTATTGTTGTCTACTGTAAACCAAGAAGGCATTGCTCATTTCTACTGGTGAAGCATGTGCTCCAGTTATTTTTTCACAGTTGTAGAGCAGATCTATTCCTACTGTTTCCTCAGCTCATGATAGACTAGGGCATGCTATGTAAGATGATTGGATGAGAGCTTGCTAGAAGAGGTTGAGAGTATGGGCTCTGGAATCAGAAGTCCTGGTATCAAATCCTAGGTAACTTTGGACAGATCACTTAACCTCTCTGTGCATCCATTTTCTCATCTGTAAAATAGCTACCATAAATGTGCCTATCTCATGATGATGCAGTAAGTATTAAATGACTCAATACATGAAATGCACTGTAAACTGCCTATAACCTCACAAGTCATATATAAGTACATTATTTTTATGATAAAAATGCAGGAATACATTGTATGACCTTCTCCTTCTTATCTTTGTTTTCCAATCATTACCAAACCCTAGAAAACTGATTTTCAAACTCTAGGGGTCAACTCATTAGTGGTTTGAGAAGTCATCTTGGTACAGTATTGCTTCTGTTGTTCTTCAGTTGAAATAGAATAGAAAATACCAGGATGCATCATACAAAAGGCTAGTATTATTCCACGAAATATTTGATTCAACTATCAGTAAATGTTAGTTCACAATTTGAAATGGGTTTTGTTCAGTACATACATTTCATATCTCCCATCAAACCAGAGGAGAAAGGAAATATTTCATGGAGTATACAATAATTCATGCAGTCCCAACATAACTAAGATATATGTAACTCTAGTTGACAACTGTGGCATATTTATAAAAGTGATTTTAAACCAGTTATCTTTGTAAAATAACACAACTCCTTTTCACATGGTCTCTTATATATAACCCTGGTAGGTTTGGGGTGTGCAAAAGCAGAAAGCTCTAGCATAAATTCCTTGCACTTTTGAGAATCACTGCACTAGACTATAACCTCATTAACATGCAGCACCCTTCTTTGTGTTTTTCCCTAGTTCCCTGCACAGTGCAGATGTGCAATACATATATATCTAATAAATTACCAAGTTTCATATAGATGTGTGCTTAAAGAATGCTGGAAACAAGTAATGAAAAATACTCAGTTAAATAAACCTTATGGAACAACTTCTATTGGGGGCAAAATATCTTTTACAAGCAATCTGATCTAAAGGAAAGAAGTTGTCAGATCTGGACACCAGTGAATATTTGCAGAGGAAAAATAAACCTGTTTCTTTCTGAGGATGCTGTTCTTTATGATCAATGTTAGCAGTTCTCCTTTGCCAGACAGTCTCCAGATATGACATTGCTAAAGTCAGCAATTTGTCTGCCTGCCTTCTTGTTTGGATGCAAATACAAGTGTATCTTGCTTTATACAAGAGATAAATGCACAAGGAATACTTATTATTTACAACAGAATTTACAAAAATAAAAATATTAAAATAAAATGACTTTATAAATTGTGAATAACATTTTTAATCCTCACCTAAGGATATGCTTTATGGGTTTAAAAGGGAGAGGAAAAGTAAGGGGGGAGGGAGAGAGAGAGAGAGAGAGAGAGAGAGAGAGAGAGAGAGAATTTGTGTGAAAGGGAAACATCAATTGATTGTTTGCCTTATATGCCCCCCAGTGGGTATTAATCCTGCAACCTAGGTGTGTGCCCTGAATGAGAATCAAACCTGCAAACTTTTTGGTGTGGGGGGTGATCTTCCACCCAACTGAGCTACCCAGCCAGGGCAAATTATGAATAACTCTTGATAAAGTTCTCAAAATGTTCTTCTACTTTCCTCTAAGTCTCATTTCTTTGTAAATATAAACAAATTCACATTTAGTGTAAAAGACTCATCTTTACCTGAAAATGCAGGGATTCAAAGTTCCCCCAAAGTGTTTCTTGGACTTCCCCTAAAATACTTTATATGTCCTTACCGATGATCTGCTGAGGATCATTCCATCTAGTTGCTCTGAATGATAGTCAATCATCATGAAGACACTGAGAACAGCAACTTGCTCTTGTCTCTGCTACTGGCGTCTCCACAGGAATTGTGGTTATTTGTATATAGGGTAGATTCCTAGTTGTTTCCAAAGTGGCAGACCCTGGATGGAGTCACACACTGCTGGATTCCTGCAGTTTCTACTGCATGGAACCATGCTGTTGCCCTAGTGCTCTCTATACTGGACTGCTTCATCAGATGAAAGGTTTCATGTGGAGCTGCTTTGGTGCTCATGCACTCAAATCCTTTCTATCTTCTTGAGCTTCTGTCTGAGGCTCCTCTATCCTGAGGTGTCAGGCAGAATTCATGGGGATAGTAAGGCTGCTGTTTTTCGAAAGGCACCACTGTCATAACAACTAGGCCTGGAGGACTTGGCTGGGCCCTACAAAAATTTTGAGATCTAAACCTGTAAAAACATCTTAAAATATAAAAAGCCAATTGAAAAGTCCGAATCAACAACTACAAAATATAAAATTATAAAAGGATAGATTCTGAAATCAGACTGTCTGTGCTGAGCCATGAAGAGCTGATTTTCTTCATCTGCAAAATGAGAATAACAACAGTATCTAGCCCATGCTGTGAAAATAAAGTCTCTTAATGTAGAGTGCTTAAGATTGTGCATGGCACAAAGTATTTGCTCAGTAAAGGCTACCTGCCGCTATATTAAATTTTCATCATTAAAAAACAGGTAAATTGTGACATTACAAGAATTCCTGATTATGGACGATGAGAATAGAATTAATATCCAATCTTAAAAATTCCACTTCCACAACTGAGGGTGGCACTGCCCCAGCACAGTCTGTGAAATTTTGAGTGTCAGGAAACTTTCAGGTTCTTGACCAGCCCAGGAAAAATTTCAATTATGAATTGGAGTGAGAACAAAGAAAATTTTATTCAGGTAGAGAAAAGGAAAGTGGCCAGGCACAAGTGCTGCTATATTTTAAATAATTTAAAATATAATATAAGACAAATAGACCAAATACAGAATATAAACAGTTTTAATATATTTAATATGATGTAGGCTAGAACCTCCAAAAATGAAGGTATATGTCACTTACTGAGGTCTTGTAAAGCCCTAGTTGTGTGTATGTGTAACGGTGGGTGAATTCAGAAGAATGTGTTTTTCAGTATTCAACTTAGAGAAAGAAATAGGCTCTTGGTCCATATCATACTTTCTAAGGATATAAGCAAAATGTTGCACTTTTTTCACTAGAAAAGTACCCAATTAAAAATTCTGTTTAGGTGGCTAAAGTTCCAAAGTTCAGGATTTCTGGGAACTCTCAAAATAATTGGTGATGTCTTACATTGTTATTCTTAAAAAAAGAGTTCTAAAAGGTGAAAAGGTAAATCTCTAATTGAATACTAACCAAATCCCAAGTGAAAATTAATAGGGTGGAGAACAGTGATAAAAAAAATAAAAATGAAAATGAACTAATTGGGAGAACTACCTTTGCTTCTGTAGCCTTTGCTTGATGTCCCTTTAATGATAATATATTATGTGCCAATTGTAATGTACAGAATGCATTCACACTTATAGTAACTGGATAATCACCACCCTTATTGAAGGTGAGCATATTACAATACCATAAGCCAGTCTTCTTGGCTTATAATAAAGTAGGTACAATTCTAAGCACATTGAACTCATTATACCCCTGTGAGGCAGCTCTCATTACTAGTCAAATTTTTCAGATGAGCGAACTTGGGACTATTTGACCAAGTTAGTCATTCAGTGATGGAGCTACAACATGAATTCAAGTCTTTTGACCACATGTTCAGAGTCTCTACTCTGCAGTGCACCAATATAAGACCATTAAAAAGTAACCAACCATTCAACATGCTTTTGTTGTGATGACACTACATTTATTCTGCTGTTAAATAATCACAAGATTGGGGAAGTCCTTGAGCCCATTCTCTGTTTCCATGCAGGACAAACTATAAATAATTTCTGACACATGCAAATCCATCTAGTTTTTAAAGTATCAAGAGGAAAAGATGTTATGACTTCCTATATTAACATCTAAGTATAAAGAAGAGTTTCTTGCATAGCTATAAACCTATTGCATGTTCTTGGGAAAAGAGAAAAAATATCATTAAAAATCAATTTTATACCACTGAGAAATGCAAAGATAACTCTAATCCAAAACATGTTTGTTACAAAATGTCAAGACTTTAGAGAGAGCTGAAAATCAGTAAAGCTTCTGTAATTTCATTTTGAGATTGGCAGAAATGAGAAGTGCTGTTGTTTTTCAACCCAAGTCAGATTCATTAGTAATAAAGGTAATTTTCCACCTGACACAACAGTGTGTATTTACCTTAGGACAATGGTCAGCAAACTGTAGCTCCATGATCCAATATGACCCACTACCTGTTTTTGTGTGTTCTGCAAGCAAAAAAAAAATGTACTTTAAATGGTTGAAAAAATTAAAAGAATATTTTGTGGCAAGTAAAACTTATATGAAATTCAAACATCATTGTCCATCAATGAAGTTTTATTGGAATATAACCATTCATTTTCTTTTATGCATCATGATATCATACTACCAACTAGTGGCTCTTTAAGTTTTTCTTCAGAAATTGCTTGCATCACCTCCACTCAGATTTTATTGGCCAAAACATGTCACAACTTAGTCAAATGAAGAGGTGTGAAGTATAGTCATCTCACAACGAGGGGAACTAATATTAAAAAGAAACATACAACCCACCAGAGTGTTAAGTATATAAACTAATGCTTGACACTTACTTTCAAATCCCAGGTAGTAAGATACTTGTGTAAATTTGGCAACTTAATTTCTTTGTGCTATTTATTATTAGAATGATTTTAACAATAAAAATGACAATGAATATTTATATCTATTCATATAACATTTGGCTTTGAAAATTGACCCATACCTTTATGCTCCCTCCAGAAAACCTTCCCAAGTGCTGGACCACTTGTGCCTCCATAGTGCTTTGTATATACACCAGGCCATGATCACATATGGATCAAAATGCCAAGACAACCTAGATTTCTTTTTGTAGCCCCAACTGTGCTTATCAAAGTACTTTTTTTCAGTAGGTCCTCAACAATATCTGCTCTACTGAGTGAAATTTGAGCCACTACAACTCTATGGGAAGCTGCCAGTAGCAGTGATTGGAACTTGCATTTGACAGTAGTGACAGATTTGGCAACTATAGTGTTTTTTAGCACAATGGAAAGGCAAACGAACTCCTTTAGTCTATTGTTACTGGACCACTTCCACAACTGAGGGTGGCACTGCCCCAGCACAGTCTGTGAAATTTCGAGTGTCAGGAAACTTTCAGGTTCTTGACCAGCCCAGGAAAAATTTCAATTATGAATTGGAGTGAGAACAAAGAAAATTTTATTCAGGTAGAGAAAAGGAAAGTGGCCAGGCACAAGTGCTGCTGTGAAAGAAGGTAGAAGTACATGTCCACTCCTCATGAATGAGTTGCACAAAGGGTCAGTTAGTTCTTGAGATTTCATGTTTCCAAGGGAGGTTGTCTCTGAGCTTTGCAGCACCAAATTCTGACTCTGCCTTCTGGTTTGGAGGGGCTTGTTCCCAATATATGGTCCATTCTGGAAGTGTCCTGGCATTTGTCCCCCTCAGCTCCTCTTCTACTTGTGGTGTCAATTTTCATTATAATGATTGTATAATGAACTTTTGGGTTGTTCTCTGGTAAATTTTTCTTTCATTTTGCATTAGTCTGGATTTGACAGGTTTTGGTTGTCTATATCTCTAGTTATGGTGATTTAAACCACTGGCTCTTAGGCATCTTCGGTTAGGGAGGATAGGGTCTTGTGATTTATTAGCTGGATATTAATTGCTCATCCATTTGTTCAGTCTATTGCCTCAGTTTCCTCATTTCACTTGCCAGGGAATTTTCCTAGCTTATCAATCACCTGTCTCAATATCAGCAACTAACTTTTATGTGGCACTTTTATGTGACAGGCATTCTTCATGCACTATCTGATTTGATTGTCACAATACCCCTCCAGCAAATGTTTCATCATTCTCACTTTATAGGCAAGGAAAGTGAGGCACAGTGATGTTAAGCAATTTTTCTAAGGTAATATAATTGAAAAATAGGAGAAGCAGGGCTCAAAGCCAGACCAACTAGTTCCAGATTCCATGATCTCAATAGTAGCAAAATATTATTCCTGTAGCAGAAGTCATTACCAACTGAATGTTAGAGTAAAAGTAGTCCTTTCAGAGGTACCTCTAGTCCAGGGGATTCCAAATTGTGCCCAACACAAATTTAGGTTCTGTGGAGATGACTTTTTTAAAAGATTTTATTTATTTATTTGCATGTAGCTGTCCAGATCTCCCAACACCATTTGTTGAAGATGCTATTTTTACTCCATTTTATGCTTCTGTCCCCTTTGTCAAACCTGAAACTAAACCACCAACTTATCCCATAAACAAAAATAAACTCAAGATGGATAAAAGACTCAAATATAAGTTATGACACCATAAAATTCCTATTGAAGAACATATGCAGGAAAATCTCAGATATCCCACATAGCAATATTTTCACCAATATGTCCCCTAGAGCAAGGGACATAAAGGAAAGAAGAAACAAATGGGACTTCATCAAAATAAAAAGCTTCTGCACAGATAAAGAAAAGATCAAAAAAATGAAAAAGGAACCAACCATATGGGAAAATATATTTGCCAATGATACCTCAGACAAGGATTTGATCTCTAAACTATATAAAGAACTAAAAAAAAACTATGGTCATTTACACAATGGAATTCTATGCAGCAGAAAGAACGAAGGAGCTCCTATTTGTCTCAACAGTATGGATGGAACTGGAAAGCATTATGCTAAGCAAAATAACCCAGGCGGTAAAAGACAAATACCATATGATCTCACCTTTAACAGGAACCTAAACAAAAACAAACAAACAAACAAACAAACAAACAAAATATAACTAAAGACATTGAAATAGAGAACAGGCTGACAGTGACCAGAGGGGAGAGGGGAGGGCATTTCAGGGGAAAGGCGGAAGGGTTTGCAGGAACAAGTATAAAGGACACATGGACAAAAACTGGGGTGGGGAATGGGAGGGAGGTGGAGAGAGCTGGGTGGGTGGGCTGGGATGGGAGTAAAAGACAGAAAACTGTATTTGAACAACAATTAAAATAATTTAAAAAAAAAGAACTCACACAACTTCACACCGGGAAGACAAACAATCCAATTAAAAATGGGCAAAGGACCTGAACAGACACTACTCCATAGGGGACACAAGAAAAACCTAGAGAGATATGGAAGCATGCTCTACATCACTAGCCATCAGAGAGATGCAAATTAAAACCACAGTGAGATACCAATTCACATCAGTCACAATAGCCATCATAAACAAATGAATGAACAAGTGCTGGCAAAATTGTTGAGAAAAGGGAACCCTAGTACACTGTTGGTGGGAATACAGACTGATGCAGCCACTGTGGAAAACAGTATGGAATTTCCTCAAAAAACTAGAAGTGGAACTGCCTTTTGACCTGGCAATTCCACTGCTAGGATTATATCCTAAGAATCCTGAAACCCAATCCAAAAGAACCTATGCATCCTTATGTTCATAGCAGCACAATTTATGATAACCAAGTGTTGGAACCACCCTAAGTGCCCATCAGTAAATGAATGGATCAAAATACTATGATACATTTACACAATGGAATACTATGCAGCAGAAAGAAAGAAGGAGCTCCTCTTGACAGTAACAAGAGTGGAGGAGGGAAGGATATAACAGGGGAAAGAAGGGGAAGGGTCATCAGGAACATGTATAAAGGACCCATGGACAAAGCCGAAGAGGGATAGGATTGAGGGTGGGAGGTGAGGGTGCATGGGGCAGGGGAGAGTGGTGGCAGGAAAATGGAGACAACTGTACTTGAACAACAACAAAAAAAGGAAAAAATTCAAGACTCAGGGACAGCAACAAAGGCATGATGGATCCTTAAAACCAGCCTCTCAGATCAGGTCTTTTGACTTGCAGCCCCAAGTATTTCTGCTGTATATTGCTGCTTCAGGAAATAAAATGCTACCTTGAGTTATACGTAGTATGCTACTGCAAGAAATGATCAAGTCAACTCACCCTTCCTTTGTGTAGTCCCAAGCTTAGAGAGAGATCCATTTTCATAAAAGTGGATTGATCTATTTGGATTTTTTAAATCATACTCTAGGGTATGATAGGATATTTATTTTTTCTTGACCTCTTGTTAAAAAATACTTAGTAACTACCCTGTAGATTGCAGTGGATACTCAAGTTTTATATTATACAATATAGATGGCTTTTCAATAATTTATACTGTAATGTTTATAAGCGCATAGATATCAAAAATTAATGAAGAATAAATAACATTCTAACAATTAGGCTGGCTAGGTAGAGTTATTCACCAAGGAATGGCGCTGTCAAATGTATATTAAATGTCTTGATTAACAAAACATTTTAAGTAGACTTGTTTGATAATTTTTGAAAACAGTGGGATACTGCCTTTGCTGTGTAGCTCAGTTGGTTAGAACATCATTCCCATATGCCAAGGTGCAGGATTGATCCCCAGTCAGGGCACATACCAGAGGCAACAATGAATCACTAAATAAGTGGAACAACAAATCTCTCTCTGTCTCTGTCTCTCTCTCTCTCCCACTGCCCAATAAAAATAGATCATTTAAAATATAAAGGCAAAATATGAGGTTCCATCACACCCATGTACATCTCAGCTCCTTTACCACATAAAAATCATAAATTCATATTCTTTCTTTTTCAACTGCAGCATCAAAGCATCTGCTCCTACTCATCTATCTACTTTACCTTTTCAAACTTCCAATCCCCATCCACTAATCATTAACAACAAATTTATGCACAGTCTTTCTTATCTTCCTGAAATATTCATACTCATTCATTAAGGCACAATTCAAATGTGATTTGTGATGTAAAGTTTTTCCTATTTTTAGAGCGAGTAGAATGTCTTCCTTTGTTTACACTCATGTATAACTTTGAGTATTCTAATAAAAGCAACTATTTTATTTATATATAGTTATCTGTATGCCATCCATGTTAGACTATAAAACCTTTGAGAATAAGGATTGTTATATTCTTCTTTGAATGCTTGATGTTTAACACAGTGGTCAATACATTTTCTTTGAATGGCAATTATTTTTATCTATCAAAATCCTCATAAGAACCAAGAATTTAAGATTTTGACAAAATATCTACATATTATCAATCATAAGAAGAAAAATATGAAGTTTACACCTCTAAAGAGTTCTAGGTTGGATTTAATTTTCATAGGCAGGAGAAAGATTACTTCTCAGAATTTTTGCCAGATTAGTAAAGGTCCAGTCATGTAGTTGGACAAACTACTGTATAAGTGCTATCTTTTGTTTTTAGTCCACAAAGAATTCCATGGAGGATACTACATTGCATTTGGTCATAATGTCTCTTTAGGCTCCTCTGCTTATGACAGTAGAAAATCTCTCAGCTGGAATTTGTCTGGCATTTTCTCCATAATTATACTAGGGTTATGGGTTTTGGAAAGAGAGGCCATAGATTTTAAGTGCCATTTTTATTATGCCATATCAACACAACTTATCACTGTTAGTGGTGATGTTTACCACCTGGCTGGGGTAGTGCTTTGCAGATTCTTCACTGTAAAGTCATTCTTTCCCCCACTTTCCATACTATACTCTTTGGAACAAAGTCACTTGTAAGCAGTCCAAACTTAATAAGTGATGAATTATGTTCTCCTGTCCTTGAGGCTATAGCATCTGCATAAATATTTGGGAATTATTCTGCAAAGGAAATAATATGTCTATTTTCCATTTACTTATGCACTCATTTATTCTTATCAGTATGGCTTATGGATATTAATTTTATATTTTGGGTTATATTCTAAAAACTACTCTATTTGTTTGGTCAAATTATTCCAGATTTGGCCATTGGGAGCTCTTTCAATTGGCTTCAGAATTCCTTTGATGTACTCTCTTCACTGTGGGTTTTTTAAAGTCTTTCTTACTTTCTAACCTTACAAATTACTCCAGCCTTGTCTTGCATATTTCCTGGGCCAGTCCTGAATCAACACACACTTCAAGTATCTCTGGTTCTTTTTATTAGAGGATGGCATTGCACTATCTTTTTTTGAAACAGTGGCACAATAATGTAGTGGAGAGATGTTGTGGCACAATTCATTCTTAGATGATTTCCGATAAGCTATTTGTCACACACTGTCTCACTGGAAAAGAATTGTGTTCTGTCCAAGCAAATACTCATGCAGCATGCCTGCAGTACAAACAGCACAAAAAGATTCTCCTGTAAATTCTGAAAGACTCTCTGGTTTCTCTTTTTTTTTTTTCATTCTTAAGTCTGTTGTTTTGAAACCTTCACATTCACAAAGACAAAGACAATTATGCTTTGAGATAAAATGTGATAGAAAAGGGAAGCAACCTTTTAAACAGACCATTTTGCGATACAATCTCCCAATAATAGTAATTATATAGTTTGCCAGTGGCATGGTGGGTATAATTAAGGTGACTAAATAACTCTGTAATAATTATGATGCCAATTTTAGTTTTTAGGTTTTGTAGTATTGTGCAAATTCTGGCTGAAAGGCAAAACAGATCATTTAGGCAATCTATTTCCCTATATAGTATTTATAGTACAATTAAAATGTTCACTGCTGCACTTATCAAAAGTTGTATAAATCTTATATGACATTAATATATGCCTTAAATAAATGTCACTGCTAATTATTATAATGTGACCTTTTCATTAATATAAAGACATATGCTGGGGCATAAACAGATAAAGGACAAAAGATACCGAGACATTTTAGGGGTTCTTTTTAAAAAAACGTATTTCCCCTCGTTGATAAGGGTTTTCTTCCAGCAATATTAAGAAACAATGTGATTAACAACAAATGAAGGTTAAGCATTCTTTCCACCACTTTCTTAGGCTTGAAATAAAATTAGCCAAATGACCTTTTCACAATTACATAAAATTACTATATTTTATCTGTAGCCTATAAATATACAACTTAAGGAAAGGCAAATATTCTGTTTAATCGGATGTTGAACCAGTCCCCAGTGCTATTTATTTTCCATTGTTTATTTCAGCCTTTACCATTTCTCATTAGTACAGTTACACAGATCTTGACTATGTTTTTGACCTCACGTATGCTTTGATTTCCAATAAGAAAAGTCAATGGGGTTTCTTCTGGAAACTTTATCATATTGTCTGAAGTATTTCTTAAAATAAATATGTCAACCATGGAGGAAAATAAATGCTAGTGATATTCAGTGTCTCCTGCCAATAACCATATAGCCTGCACTGCCAATGCATTGCAGTGAGTGGGGCAAGAGTGGAAGAGCTCTTGACTTTCAAAAATACTCTATGCAAATGCAACACTATTGGGGTCAACAAACTACACTGGCCATTTTCTAATAGTTAAAACCAGCATTTGGAATCATGTGACAATGGACCAGACAAGAAGAAATGATCTTGAGCCCTGGCTGGTGTGGATCAGTGGATTGAGTGCCAGCCCATGAACCAAAGGTCACCAGCTCAATTCCCAGACAGGGCACATTCCTGGGTTTTGGGCCAGGTCCCCAGTAGAGGGTGCATGAGAGGCAAACACACACTGATGCTTCTCTCCCTCTCTTTCTCTCTCCCTTCCCCTCTAACAATAAATAAATAAAAATTTTTATAAAAAAATTAAAAAAGAAGAAATCATCTTGTTACTCAAGTAGAAGCAGGATGTCAGGTTGTCAGAAATTGAATTTCAGCTCATGTTAGGAAGGTAGGCTGGGTAAACTCTGAGAACTCTTTCAATTTGCAGATAAGTATTTTTTTACTTTTAGAACACTAGTGAACTCTAGATATTTGAAATCTGGTTGGAGAAATGAGCTTTCTGCAAATCTAAATTTTAATATATATTGTCTATGATAAGTTGGGAGGCATTGTTATATTGGAAAAATATTTCATCATGTTATTCTTTGTCTCTCTCCCATTTTATGTACATAATAAAATGAGAAAAACACACAGAACATTCTGGGCACTGATTTTGGCCTTCATGACCATAGTAACAGACTGTAACTTCTTTACTTAGTCCTTATTTTACCTCTTGGCCAATTCAAGTGAATGCATTCTCATTGAATGCATATATATTTCAATTTCCTCTGAATCCTGTAGAGGGGTATATACAATATAAACAGACCATTTGGCAAAACAATCTCCCAAATAATAGTCATTATTATAGTGTTCCAGTTGCATGGTGGGTATAATTAAGGTGACTAAATAACTGTAATAATTATGATGCCAATTTTTTAGTTTGAGAGTTTGTAGTTTTAAAGATTAACTTATTTAATACATGTTCCCAGACAAATGTCATATAAGACATATAAGTGGTTACATATACAATCATGCACCACTTAATAACAGAGATATGTTCTGAGAAGTGTGTAGCTAGTCGATTTTATCATTGTTTGAACATTGTAGGGTGCACTTACACAAGCCAAGGTGATATAGCCTCCTACACATCTAGACTGTATGGTACAGCCTATTGCTCCTAAGCTATAAGCCTGTATAGCATGTTACTGAACAAAACAACATGAGATCAAATCAAGCACAGGATAAAATGATGCAAACGAGAACTGGGGTAAACACAAGATGTATGAATCTGCTAATGACATAACACAACATACTGTTTCACAGCAAACTTTTTCTTGTAAGTAGAAAGTGTACTCTCTAAAATAATGATAAAATATAGTACAGTATATACATAAAGCAGTAACAAATTTGTTTATTATCATTTTCAAATATTATGTACCGTACATAATTATATATGCTACACTTTTATACAGCTGATAGTGCAGTAGGCTTGTTTACGGAAGCATCACCACAAACACACGAGGAGTACATTGCACTACAACCATATGATGGCTACAACATCACTAGGCAATAGGAATTTTTCAGCACCATTATAATCTTATGCCTCCATTGTTATATATGCCATTCATCATTGACTGAAACTTTATGTGGTGTATGACTGTATGTTTAAAAAGTGAACACATCATGGTGGAAAGGAAAAATTCAATAGATGTCCATACAATAGATGAAATTTGTAGGAAAGGTAAGACTAGAATAGACCAAGGAAGTGATTTATCATTAAGAAGAATTTTAGGAAACTATGTACAAATGTATATGAGAATGTCATTTAGGGGGAAACTAGGTTGATGGAAGTTCATAGACAGAGGATGAACATTTAGGTTAGATAAGGAGGTCACTGAGAAGATGTGTCCACTGTTTGGAGGAAGTCATTGAGAAGGCATGAGCATTGGTTGACCTGTGAGCTGGACCTGGGCAATCACAGACTCCTAATCTCTCCCCTGTCCTTGGAATATACATTCCACCCACTATTCTCACATGGGAAGCCATTTTCAAGGATATAACCTTGAAAGAGCCATGTGCTGTTTAGACCATCTGAATGATATACAAGACTGAACCCTGTTCAGGCATCTATATCAACTTTTATGATTCTGAGAGATGTGTGTGATTTACTCATCTTGCGGCTATACACAATGAGCCACGACTAAGTTCTCTTGCTTAATAAACCTACCATCTACCAATCTGGAGTGACCTGCCTCTTTCTTCTGTATCTTCTTGCTTCATGTATGAGGGCCAGTTTCATATTTCACCTTGGAAGCTCTCAAGTTTTCAAACCAACAGGACCATGAGGAGTTTGAATTTGATGTCATAGTCAGTGGAGAGACACTGCAAGTGTAATATTGAGTATCTCCTCCTGTCAAAAAAACCTGGATATAAATCCTGACTCTAACTTTCACTAGCGTTGTGACTCTGCAAATGGTTTAATTCTTCTTAGTTTCAGTTTTGTCTTTAAAATGGGAATATAATAGTTTTTATCTCATTGGACTGTGTGAGAATTAAGTGAGGTAATGCATATATATCTCTTAGCAGGCTGCCTTGCATGGGTTAAATACTCAATAATCAGTAGCTGTTAGTATTAATAATATGAAGCAAGACATTAGAAGAAGAATCTAGAGGATGCAAAATTGCTTCTAAAATCAGTGCAGCAATCAAAACTGGTTTAATGTACAATAAAATCTTATAAATGTTAAATCAGCTAAATTTATTGATTCTCAGAAGCTAAGGTAAATGTACTTTAGTGGAGAGAATAGAAGCAAATCTTTACTTTCAGTACAATTTGTGGATTATTTTTGAATTTAAATATTTCTGTACAGTCTTGTGGAAATACTACAATAAGTTGTTTTCTGCAGTAAGAACTATCTACTGAGTATTAGGTCATAAAATATTTGCTCACATGCTCTCTTACGAAGCTCAGTGCTCTTAGGAGCCAAGGACTTTGACAGGACAGAGAACAGGGCCACACAGTGGAATGTAATACCCATGGGAGCAGGGCACTGGCATGGCAACAATGTTTCCAGCATGATTCCTGACTCAGAGTAAGCACTCCTAATCTTTGCTTGTAGAGCTGTTTTATTTTTGTGTTATAAAGTAATCCATGCACATTGTTAAAAATCATAAAATATTTCACTTAGCATAATACTCTCCAGTTCCATCCATGCTGTCACTAAGGATAGGAACTCCTTATTCACGCTGTGTAGTATTCCATCGTGTAAATGTACCCCAATTTTTTGACCCACCCATCTGCTGATGGGCACTTTGGTTGCTTCTAGCACTTGGCTCTTGTAAATTGTGTTGCTATGAACATTGGGGTGTACAGGTTCTTTTGAACTGGTATTTCAGGAACATGTATAAAGGACCCATGGACAAAGCCAAAGGTGGGAAGGATAGAGGGTAGGAGGTAGGGGTGGGTGGGGAGGGGGAAACTGGTGGCAGGAAAATGGAGACAACTGTGCTTGAACAACAATAAAAAAAGAAAAATCTCACTTAAAATCATAAAATAGCACTAAAAGATTTATAGGAAAATAGAGTAGTCAACTTCTCTCCAAACCTAACCTGACATATCAAAGAGAACTGCTTTAATATCTTTTAAATTTTCTTCCAACATTCACCTCAATTTTTCTAAACAATACTCTTGTATCACCGGTCAGGAGATAATCAATTATTGATATTATCTGTGCATTTCTATATATGTAAAATTTCTACTTCCTTACACTTATTATCCTAACATACTTATATTATAATATTTGGTTAAAATAGTAATTTATGTTTACAATTATTGCTATATAAATATTAGTCATTGTTGAACTATTTGGTGTATGCCTTTTAAATTCCTTTTCTTGTAGCAGTTGGTGTTGCACAACATGCAATATGCCTGATTTTTTCCACTAGCTTAATTTTCTATGTGCTTGTAACAAATTTTCCAAATATTCAAACAATGTTGTAACATTTATCTTAATATTACTCCAAATTCTGGAATAGAGTTTTAGTCACTTCATCAGTTTGCTTTATTTTTTAAGGAATCCTCCCTCACATCTTACAGGTCTCTGTTCCTTGTGCTTCGGACTGTACTCATGCTCTAGATCTGCTACAGAAATATCATTCTGAGACTTTCCTTTCACTTGAGGATTCACCTGGGACTTCATGTATTACACACTTGTGTTGAACCCCCTCTTTCCAGGATCTCATATCTTCCTCTTTTTTGGTTTACTCTCTTGTGTGGGTGAAAACATATGCTCAGTGAAGATTGGGGAGATTGATGTCTAGAAATTTGGACTGGACATAAATTCTATTCCAATCTTTTATTTTTACTGCTATTCTAGCTTTCAGTATTGCATTTTCATGGTCTGATAATATTGAAATATCTGGCCCTTATTACACTGCCTATTTCATCTGTGGAAGTGTTTTAAAATTGTTTTTATGAAGGTAGTGTGGTATACTGAAGAATGTCTTCCAAAAGATGTCCACTTTCTAATACACAGAACATGTAACTGTCTTCTCCCTCAAGGAATTTAACATTTAGTTTAGAGAACAAATACAATCATGCAGAATGATCAGGAAACAGCAGTAGGTAGTAGTTAATCCACTGCCAAAGTAAAAGTACAATAACATATACGTGGAAATTTAGAAAATGTACCTCAGTACAAATCAGAGGATTAAAGGAAAGTTTTAAGTAGTGGGTGGGACCTGAGTGGTCTCTAAGAATGAATAAGATTAAACAGAAGTTACAGGACACTTAGGTATGGTAAATATTATGCATAAAAATGACCTTTGAGAAGCTGTCCAGTAAAGATAGGTGATGGGAAGCAGAGAGAGCTATGTTTGGATAAGGAGCACAGAATGAGTCCATGGCAAGATTTGAGAGTTAGGCCTATGAGGTAGAAGTCAGATTAAGACAGATGAGCAAATCCATAATTTAACATTTCTTCAAACAAATATTTTTAAATACTTGTTGAACATTTAATAGAGGAAGTGGCTGCAAATTGTGTGATGAAAGAGCTACTGAAGAAGGAAGACTGCTGTTGGGCAACCTTTACTTAGCAAAATAAAACTGCTGTGATGAACCTGACTCATCTTCAGATGATTGGTGAATATCTGCTCATAATGAGTAATCATTGTTACCTTATATGGTAATAGGGGCTTGCAGATGTGATTAAATTAAGCTTATTGAGATGGAAAGTTTATCTTGGATTATCTAGGTGGAGCCAATGTAATCACAAGGCCATTATATGAGAAAGAAAGAGGGAGATTTGACTACAGAAACAGAAGATGTTACCATAGAAGGAAGAAGTTGTAGTGATGAGAAAGAGATCAGCAGCCAAGATATGTAGGCAGCATCTATAAGTTAAAAAAGGCAAGAAAACATATTCTCTCCTAGATACTACAGAAGGAACTAATCTTGCCAATATCTTGAATTTAGCCTAGTGAAACATACTTCATATTTCAGGCCACCAGAACTATAAGAGAATAAATTTTAGTTGTTTTAAGTAATCAAGTTTGTGATACTTTGTTACAATTGCAGTAGGAAATCAATATATTGTGCTGGTCACTTTCAAACTGGAAACAGAAATACTCAGGTATAGGAAATAGTCCCAATATTTTTTAATTGAATTCTTTGGGGTGACATAGGTTAATAAAATTGTATAGGTTGCAATGTACAATTCCATAATACATCATCTGTATATTGTACTGTGTGCTCAGCATCCAAAGTCAAGTCTCTTTCCACCACCTTTTATCCCCCATGCCTTCTTCTACCTCCCCCACCCCTTTCCTTCTGATAATCACCATGCTGTTTTCTGTTTATGATTTTTTGCTTAATCTCTTCTGAAACAATCCCAATAATTATTTGATAATTTCCTCTCCTCCATTTCTTGTCCTCTCTAAGATCTTATTAGTAAGATATTGTACTACTTGAATTGATCTT
>PVKU01010826.1:0-48654 GCA_004027475.1 Anoura caudifer | reverse complement strand
TCAAGAGTGAGCTAAACTAATAGTAATATATATTTTACCAATCTGTATTTATGCAGTTCCAGCAATATGAATGAGCTAATGTAAACTGTATTTTTGGACACAAAGAAATGCTTGATTTAAAAAAAAAAAAAAAGCTTAAGGAAAGAAACAAATCCCCAGGTACCTCCAAAAAGGAATTTAAACCCTAATTGAGAAGAAATGGCACAGAGAAACTAAAAAAAATCAGACTGAGATCTGGGTTCAATGGCAAAGTAACTGGAGTTTTAATGAACACAAAAGAACAGGAGACTTGGATGCAAGCAGGAAGGGGCTAAAATTGAGATTCCCTGAATGCAAAGAAAAAGTACCTAGGAAAAGAGAACTAAAAGAACTAAAAGTACCTAGGGAGAACTAAAAGTCTCTGCTGATGAGGGTGGGAAGGCCACAAAGCTTATCTCTTGCCCAGGACTCTGCCTGAAAGGCTTAAAAACAAGTGAATCTCTTAAACTGTGGAGTTACTGCGTACAACCTCTGTGGGTCAAGATTCCTAGGTGGAGAACATTAATGCAAAAAAAGAAAACCAACTCTTGAAATAGTGAAATCTCTGGGGTACCTGATAAAAGTACAAAAAAGTATAAAAGTCAATCTCTAGGATGCTACCACAATGCACTGAAGAAAGATAATACCTGCTGCAGAAAAACTTACAAGCAGAGATTAAGGGAGAGAACACAGGGACAATGGACAGCACTATGGTGACTGTGGAGGGGGTGGGTGGATGTGGAGGAGGGTGTGAGGAGGGGGTAGAAAATAACTGGCCATTACAGAGAGTAGAAGATGCAACAGACCCAAAGACTATTACCCTAAGAATTTGGAGATAACAGAAGACAGTCTGAAAGTGACTATAAAGGAAGTATTTTTATGTAATTAAGGAGACAAGAGAAAGAGAAGCTATGTTAAAAAATTAGGATACTGCCCTGGCTGGTGTGGTTCAGTGGACTGAGTGCTGACCTGAGAACCAAAGGGTCACTAGTTCGATTCCCAGTATAGGGAACATGCCTGGGTTGCAGGCTGGGTCCCCAGTGTGGGGGCGTGCATGAGGCAACCACACATTGATGTTTCTCTCCCTTTTTCTCCCTCCCTTCCCTTCTCTAAAAATAAATAAAATATTTAATAAAGAATTGTGTGACCTTGGACAAATTAAATAATCATTCTCAGCCTCAGTTTCCCAATGTTAAATGGAGATTATAATACTACCAAAACAAGCATAGTACTGGGAGAACAGAGTCAGGTATACAACAGGCACTCAGGAAATACTGGCTGTTCTTTTTTCTTTTCTTAACACAACTCCCTCAGCTGACAATAGTTAATGGCAGGCTAAAGAAAATCTACTCTTAGGCCCTGGCTGGTGTAGCTCAGTGGATTGAGCACAGGCCTGCAAACCAAAGAATCGTGGTTCGATTCCCAGTCAGAGCACATGCTTGGGTTGCAGGCCAGTTCCCAGCAGGGGACACATGAGAGGCAACCACACATTGATTTCTCTCCCTCTCTCCTTCCCTTCCCCTCTAAAGATAAATAAATAAAATCTTTAAAAAAATAAAGAATTACATTAAAAAAAAAAAAAAAAGAAAATCTACTCTTGAAAGTCATCCTGATAGATCACATTATCTTCTTGCTACCAAAGCAGAAATAGTTTGCTCTTAAAAAATAATTTTCAAGTATTTAGATGAAAATGAAGGTATTTGCATTTGAACAAAGCAAGTACAATATTAAAATTACCTCAACAAGTAGCTTTCCAAAAGTCTTCCTCTCCAGGGCATACTTGGTAGCTTCATCCAAAGCTCTTTGTGCTAGTCCCACAGCACCAGCTGCTACCTAGCATTGTAACATTTTACAAAGCAAAAATTCATGCTCACTTTAAAACACACAGTATAATGGCTATTGGCCTAAGACTCTAAATTAAGGATTATATAGAGAGGTAACCTATAGTTTAAGGCAACAAGAGACTAGGGGTGGGGTGGGAAGGGAAAAAAGCATTTAAATTGATATACTTATGAATAAAATTAATGGAAGACACTTGCGAGATAGAGGGTCATTGCTAGAGACAAATCATTCTTCAGTTTAAAAAGGAAAGCTTTCCAGGGAAAATATCCGTAATGAGTGAAAAAAAAAATTAGTATGAGGGGAAACCCTAAAAATTGAATTTATTTATAAAATGTTGTGTATTTATTCTTATGTTCAAACTTCAGTCACCTTCAAAGTACTCTCCATTTGATGCAATACACCTGTCAAGACATTTTTTCCCACTGCTCAAAAGTTTTTTGCCGATTTTTGATGCCTTTTAATGCCTTTGCCCTTTTTTGTTTCACCTCTTCCGCATGGGCACAATGTTTCCTTTTGAGGATTTTTTTCATCAGGGGAAAGAAAAAAAATGTTGCTCCGGGCAAGACAGGGTGAATGGGGAGAGTGTGGCATGGGGGGTCATGTTGTTTTGGGTCAAAAACTGCTAAACACTCAGCGTGGTGTGAGTGTGTTCGTAAATCACCCATCATGAAATGCACAAATGCTTTGAAAGAATCTTCAAAAAAAATTCACTGAAGCCAAATGCAGCCTCTCACAACAACTCCAGCTGGAACACTGATACAGGTGGGTTCCTAGAACACTCACCTCATCGGGGAAGCCTGTACTACAAGGGACCTGCCCTCCAGAAGATAATTCCGGGGTTTTTTTTGGTTCTCCCTTGTGCATATCAGCAGGAATGATTAAACTTAGTATAAACTGCCTCTGTAAATCTAGCAGCAATTACAGTAATTTTGTATTTGCTAAAATTATTTCTGTAACAGGCAGCAAAAGAACTGAATAACTCTAAAATATAAAATAATTAAAAAGTATGTATTAAAAAAGAAATACATGCCAAGCTTACAATGTTAAAAATAAAAAACTACTTAATGTAATAAATCAGAGATCATATAAAGATTATCAAGTCATATTACTTACTGGAGGTCTGGTTTTATCAAAAGCTCCCATTGCAATTTTGAAACCAGCCCCCTCACCAATTAAAACATTTTCTTTAGGCACTTTCACATCTTCAAAGACAATTCCTCTTGTATCTGAACATCGCTGGCCCATATTTAATTCCTAGTAGAAAAAACAATATACATTAAAGGAACATTTTATGAGCTAGTATGAATTTTTCCTGTAACCATGGTTTTATGACTTTCTGCAATTGTCTAAACCAAGGGTCAACAACCTGTGGCCTGTAATGTATACTTTGTTAAAGTAAATTTCATTGGACTATAATCACACCTATTTGTTTACATACTATTTATGGCTACTTTCTTACTACAATGGCAGAAGTTGTAGTTGAGTAGTTGTGACAGAGCCCTATATACATAGCCCTCAAAATCTAAAGTATGTACGATCTGTACCATTACAAAAAAGTGTCAACCCCTAGTATAAAACAATGATTCATCTAAAGGTTTACATGTATATATTACTGTACCTGCAAAGACAAATTTCATTATATGTTTGAAGGCTCTTTTCTTTCCCTTTTTACTGTGAATGTCAGGAAAAGCAATTAGCAAACTGACTTAGGACATTTAATTTTAGCTTAACTAATAGAGCTAGCAAAGTAATATACTAGTTAAAAGTTGAATTTGTTTTCTCTCAACTGTTTCTAAAAATCAGATTGAAGTAGAACTTACCACATAGAAAAATTCACCCATCTGCACATACATTTCTAATAGTTCTGTTTATGTGTAATCACTGTCACAGTCAAGATGCAGAGTATTTCATCATTCCCCGAAGTTTTCTTGTACCCCCTTTCAGTCATTTTATTTACTGTGTGCCCAGCTCCAAGCAACCACTGATCTGATTTCTGTCCATATAGTTTTTCCTTTTCCAGAATGCCACACAAGTGGAATAATAAGGTCAGCCTTCTGTGTCTGACTTTCCATTTTTCATAGTGCTTTTGAGATTCACTCACGTTGCTACTGGTCAGTAAATCTTTTCTTTTACTGCTGAGTATTATTCCACTATATTGGATGTACCATATATCTATTATCATTCACTAGTTGATGAACACTCTCTACCCCCAGTTTTTATCAATTATAAGTTAAGCTGCTGTAAGCATTCATGTATGGGTCTTTGTTTTCATTTCTCTTGGATGAATACCTAGGAATGCTGAGTATGTGGCAAGTGCACATTTAATTTTATAAGAAACTGCTGAAGTAGCTACATTCCCTCAACTTTTTGTCTTGAAAATATTCAGACCAACAGAAGAGTTGTAGTAGTATATACCTTTTATCTAAGCTCACCAATTTTCAACATTTTGCCACATTTGCTTTATTTCTGTGTTGGGTGTGTGTGTATGCATAACTATTAGCATTATTTGAATTACTTGAGAATAAGTTGCAGACATCATGACCCTTCTTACAGAAAAAAATTAACCTTCTTTTTAATAAGCAGCATGAGAAGTATGGGCTAGGGGAACACCAAGCTGTAAACAAATTCTTTAATTTGCTTGCTTCAATATTAATAGTCTGCTTCCAGGCTTGAAGAAATGGTGACAATAATATATATTTGATAGAAAAATAAATCAGTATCTCTTTGTCTTTAAGAGTTGACAAATTCTAGTACTTTAGACCTTCACTCAGATATACTGAGAAAATTGTTTAAGAAAACACTGTTTATCCTATTTTCCAGAATCACCCCAAACACCAGAACATTTGAAACCAAAATGTTTCCTGGACTCATTTCAAGCCACATAATCTCTAAAACACAAACCATTTTGAAACTCATCAAATTTCACAAATTTATAAAATGCCTGATACTTCAAAAAAAGATAGAAGGAAGTTTAATTATATATGATGTAATTATGTCTCTCTCATGAGAAAGGAAGCTTCCCAAGCACAGGGATTCATGTCTGTTCTGATCCATACAATTTCCCCAATACCTAGAATAGTACCTACCATATAGTATTAACTCAATAATAAATATTTACTGAATTAGAGATTTTTTAAAATGAGAAAACTGAGAAAAAAATGAAAATGAGACTAGATATAGCAAGATAAAATCAGAAGTGGGTTTACTACTTAAAAAAGTATGAGCTGTTAGGTCCTTTATACTTTCTAGAGATGGCTGTAACTTTGGCCCTAAATTTTCTAGCAGCCATCCCTAAAAAAGAAACATGGATAAAATATAAATAAAACAAACCAATTGTTTAGAAGAAGCACAACCATTCTTAGTACTTATAATTTATTATATATAACAATCTCATTATACTTTTATTTGTCAAGTACAGTCTAGCTTTATATCTACTGTTAAGAGAAAATATAGAATATAGTGTCAGAAACTGCACTGGGCAAGTTCCTAGGACACCTTAGTATTGATCTCAACTCTGCCTGTAAATATGTAATTCTGAGTAAATCACTTCATTTGGACCTCAGTTGTAATATTCAGTACACAGACTGAAATAATGTAGAAATTATCTTCTACCTTTAATATTCTATATCCTAGAAAAGAAATTATTCCTCTCATGAAATCTAGCAAAATGCTTCTATTTTAAAGAGGCATGGGTACAAAAGACAGCTTCTGATGGATTTTAAAACAGGATTACACAAATAGACATTACTGGTTTAGAAGTTTACATAACTCAGTCAATTCAAATGTTAGCCTTTCCAGTTCAGGTAATGCCACCCTAGTCTAATATCTGACCAGATAATCTGTACAGTTCCCCATTTGTGAGGAAAATAATATATTTGTGTAACCTCTAGTAATTCAACATCATTGGGTCATTTATAGTCTTCTCTTCCATACATTCATTTTGCAAAAAGTTTTTGACTGTTGTAAAACTGAGTCTCCTCTTTCTGTTTTCAGAGTTATACTCTCAAATCATGCTTCCTTAGCTCTCACCAGGTTACTTTAATGACTTCATTGCTTTCCTTCTTTGATTTGTTAAATGTATACTTTTCAGTCACCTTGAAATGCTACTGCTAAATTATCTCTGCACATTCAGATTACAACACCTTTCAGCTATGTTAAAATACCTTTTCTTACTTAAATAAAAATTTTATTTCCTTCTCACATTCAAGGTTCTTTACCATAGCCATACTTTTCTCAGGCACAGATTTTTATCTTAGTATTGTCTGGTGTGGGTAATCAATTTATGTCACATTGTTTTAATCCATAAAATAGGCATAAATGCCACTTATTCTATCTGAAAGGTTACTGTCAGGAAGTAAAAAGAGTGGGACAATCTTCTGAAATATCTAAAACTCCATTATTGGGCAAGCCCTATAAATAACAGTTTGATTCCTGCTTCATTATTCCTCACAACTGTTATTACCATTCTACACAGACTGGCACCATGAATGGCCACTCTTTCAAATAATGACTTGAAATGATTATTCTCACCTTAAAATCTCCAGAAATATATAGATTAGTTCACTTTATAGCATCAAAACACAACTTTCTTTTTACTTCAACTTAATAAAAAAATAAAATCTTTTCAGTAAAGGAAACTGAAATGATAATTTTGAAATTTTTGGTTCAAATAATAATTGAGGCCTTAACTACTGATAAATATATACTTTACCTTTCTTCCAATCTGTATTCCTGGGGTGTCTGCATCCACAATAAATCCAGTAAAGGCTTTACTAGCAGGAGTCTTAGGATCTGGGGCAGAACGAGCCAATAAAAAATACCTAATATAATATATACATAAAACACAATAAAGATGGTATCAGCAGACAATATATGGTGACTGTTATTCTCAGTTCATCTTCCCGAGGATTCCAATATTATTATCCTCTTTTTCCAGATGAGGAAATGAAGAATCAGAGAGGTTTAAAAACTTGCAAAAGCCAAGTTACATACTTATGATGTGGCAAAGCTGGTATTTCAGGTCAGGTCTAAATCTTTTTTTATTTTTAAATCTTCACCCAAGGATATGTTCATTGACTTAAGAGAGAGAGAAACATCAATCAGCTACCTTCCGTATACTCCCTGACCAGGGATCCAACCTGCAACCCTGGTGTGTACCCTGACCGGGAATCGAACCTGCAACCTTTCAGTGTACAGAACAATGTTCCAACCAACTTCATGAACCACCGAGCCAGGGAAAGTCTATTTCTTAATTATATGGTGTTTAACTTCTTTTAGTGTACAAGTTGCAAGTAAAAATGCCTTATATCAAGGTAATATAATATAAAAAGAAAAGTATGTGTATGTTGAAACTGGCGCTTTTTCTTTCCCCAAAATAAGTCACTTCTTTAATGGACAAGCAATATGGAAAAGGACAGCAGGTAAGGTTGCCTGTGAAAAGGAATAATATGAGTTAGAGACCCTTATGTTCTGACTACTGTCCTCTTTATGCAGCAGTTAGTGTTGTTGATATAGCTAAATTATTACAAATATTTGCTGAGTTTTCCCTCTAAAAGACTTTATCCCAGAAAGATGCTAAAATGAAACATGAGGAAAAGACAAAACATCCAAATATCCATGTGACCCATGTTCTAAATATCCTCATAGGAGGAATTTTCCAAAAATTCCTTAAACAACATATTTATTTTCTATGTTTAAAACTAATGAACTGACTTCCAGCCAAGATAGAGGCATTGGTAGACACACTGTGCCTCCTTGTAAAACCAAAATTAAGGACAACAAAAATTTAGAAACAAAAAAACCCAGGACTGACAGAAAATTGAACTGTACGGAAGTCTGACAACCATTCATCCAAACCGGTAAGAGGGGCGGAGTCCGCGGCTGGCAGAAAGGGGTCGCGGTAGAAAAAAGTGGTGGCTGGCGGTCCCGGGTTCCCAGTCGGCGGCTGGCAGACCCAACCAGGCGTGCAAGGCAGCTGGCCGACTGGGTGGTCCCACATTCACGCACAGATAAACCAGGCTAAACTGGGGAGCAAGACAGACCGCACAACCCAGGGTCCCAGCACAGGGAAATAAAAGCTAAAAACAACAATTGAAAACACCTGTGGGGGGGTTGCGGTGCCAGGAGAGACTCCCAGACTCACAGGAGAGTTTGGTGGAGAGACCCACAGGGTCCTAGAAGGTACACAAGCCCACCCACATGGAAATCAGCACCACAAGGGCCCAATTTGCTTGGGGGAAGTGACGGAAAGGCCTGAAATACGAGAGAGAGCGCAGCAAGCACCACTGTTTCCTCTCCGACCAGCCCCCACATACAGCGTCACAACCCAGCGACTGGGTTGGCCCACCCTGGGGAACACCTAAGGCTCCGCTCCTCATATGTAACAGGTGCAACCAGACCAAAAAAGAAAGAAAAAGTCTCAAATTGAAGAACAGATCAAAGCCCCAAAGCAAATACATCTAAGCAACCAAGAGATAGCCAACCTATCGGAAGCACAGTTCAAAGCACTGGTGATCAGGATGCTCACAGAATTGGTTGATTTTGGTCGCAAATTAGATGAACAAATGAAGGCTATGCTAAGTGAAATGAAGGAAAATGCACAGGGAACCAATAGAGATGGGAGGAAAACTGGGACTCAAATCAATGGAGTGGACCAGAAGGAAGAAACAAGAATTCAAAAAAAATGAGGAGAGGCTTAGGAACCTCCAGGACATCTTTAAACGTCCCAACATCCGAATTATAGGGGTACCAGAAGGGAAAGAGGAAGAACAACAAGTGGAAAACTTATTTAAACAAATAATAAAGGAGAACTTCCCCAATTTGGAAAAGGAAATAGACTTCCAGGAAGTCCAGGAAGCTCATAGAGTCCCAAAGAAGTTGGACCCAAGGAGGAAAACACCAAGGCACATCATAATTACATTAGCCAAGATTAAAGATAAGGACAGAATCTTAAAAGCAGCAAGAGAAAAGGAGATAGTTACCTACAAAGGAGTTCCCATAGGTTATCAGCTGATTTCTCAAAAGAAACCTTGCAGGAAAGAAGGGGCTGGAAAGAAGTATTCCAAGTTATGAAAGGCAAGGACCTATATCCAAGATTACTGTATCCAGCAAAGCTTTCATTTAGAATAGAAAGGCAGATAAAGTGCTTCCCAGATAAGGTCAAGTGAAAGGAGTTTAACATCACCCAGCCCTTATTACATGAAATGTTAATGGGACTTATCCAAGAAAAAGAAGATCAAAGATATGAATGATAAAAGGACAACAAACTCACAGCCATTAACAACAGAGCCTAAAAGAAGCCCCCAAAACATAAAGAAACTAAGCAAACAATTAGAACAGGCACAGAATCACAGAAATGGAGATCACATGGAGTGTTATCAGTGGGGTGTGGGAAGGGGAGAGAGGGGGAGAAGGTACAGAGAAAAAGTAGCATAAATGGTAGGTAGAAAATAGGAAGAGGTTAAGAATAGAAATGGAGAAGCCAAAGAACTTATATGTACAACCCATGGACACAAACTAAAGAGGGGAAATGCAGGTGGGAGGGGGAATGCAGGGCAAAAGGGAATAAAGGGGGTAAAATGAGACAACTGTAATAGCATAATCAATAAAATATATTAAAAAAAATAAAACTAATAAACTACCATTCACTCTATAGTTTTACTTGATAATAGCAATACATAGTAAAAATTGATTTTTATCACTTCTTGGCCTTTTGGGTAAGATAAAGTATAGTAAAAACTGATTTTTGTTTCATATATTACCTAATTTGTCTTACTACATGAAGAGTTGTACTTAATGAGTTCTTAAAAATTATGAACACTTCTAATTGCAGGGTTAGATTTCTCTCAACTTGTTACATTTTCATAGTTTAATTACTTGCTGATATTATAATCACATAAAGATAATGATATCCATAATTATTAGACACCTCCAAGGGATAGATAGAGATGTTTAAAGCAAAACAAATGACACTCTGGTAGGCTCATTCCCAGAAACAATGCTTTACTTGCCAGAAAACTGCACTTCAGAGCATGCAGATATACTGATTCGTATGTTTTACAGATGAAGAAAGACACTGGACAGCACTGTTGTTGGAAAGCTCGTCCTTATGTTAGGCTGAATTCTGAGTTTTTCTAACTTTCACCCATTAACGCTATATTGGCTTCCTGAACACTTACACAAGACTGCTTTCCTTTCTGTGTGACATAATTTAAAAATTTTCAAAATTCTTCCAAACTAACCAAACCTAATTCCTTTACTCTTCCTAGGAGAAGTTTTATAGGCTCCTCTTAAAGCAGGACTCTGTCTTGATTCTGAATTCATTCCATTTTGCCAGAGCATATCTTAAAGTGTGCTGCCCAGAACTGTTCCCATTTCCCCCTTCTTGCTGATGCTATCCTTCTATTACTGTATTTTAGCAAGAAATTACATTAGCTTTTTAAAAGCAGATAATTCACACTGTTGATTCCTACTAAACCTATAATGACTTATTAAATAAACTATCATCTTTTTTCCCCTACAAATAATACTATCAAATATGTTTTCCTTCAACATTTTAGATTTATACAAGTGATTTTTGATCCTTTGTTGAACTTCATGTCAGTATTTTTTGACCTATACATTTGGACGTTTTAGATTTCATAAAAGTAAAATTATGTCTTCTCTAAGATAACCTGAGTTTTAAAATTGCCATTACTTATTGCTTCAAATCAGAGATACTTGCTGTCAATAGTTTTCTTTCCTCCTCAGTCTCAGGAGAACGGTTGCTGGTGTAGGGTATGGAAAGAAGAGATTGTAAGGCAAATGGATGGAGTTCTAGCTTTCCTAATCAGATACAACCAGAGCAGGTATTTCTGTTTTATTTTATAAATTTAACTTCTGAGAATTAACTTGAAGACATAGTTCAAGGCTTAAAAATAGTTTTTGAAAATCACTCAACTACTTATAATCTTTTACGGACCTTCCATAAGTTCTATGAATAAAACTTACCTTAATTCTGGTGGTTTTGTAATAAAGGAAAGGACAGAGGGGAGATTCTAAATGTAAAACAATTACAAAACATTATACAGAGCTGTTTTAAACAACATACCAATTAGCTTTTCCTCCATTGGTTATCCACATCTTCTGACCATTAATAATATACTCATCTCCTTTCTTTTCTGCTTTGGTCATTATACCAGCTACATCAGAGCCTGTTCCAGGTTCTGTTACACAGTAGGCCTGGAATATATGGAAACAAGAGGAAAAAACTAAATGCTAAGTATTAAACTATGAACATAGAATAAGGAGTGTATTTTATTTTTTAAGCCAGTACTTTAAATATTTTAAAATACATAAAAATAAAATGTTCTTGAAGAATCAAACAAACCACTCAAATGTAAAATTATTTAATATATAATTTAAGCTTGATGTAGGATACCAGTAAACCATACCAAAAATTAAAATGTTAGGTCTTTTCAACCGAGTTAATTCAATTTCACGTGTACTTAACTCATTCAAACACCTAATAAGTAGTTTATACCATGAACCAGGTTATAAAGCAGATGGAAAAACCAGAGATGAAAGACATCCTGTCTTCAAGATTTTCACACTGTAACAGTGGGGATGACTGCTAATGTTGTAACCATGTATCTATTAAAGTCATATACAATAGGCTTAAGAAACTAGCTTAGCTTTAGGGTGTAAGAAAAAGCTTAACAATAAAATGGCAATAAATACATATCCATCAACAATTGAATCTAAAAAACGAGCTTAGCAAACAAGCACAGAGACAGAATCATAGATATGGAGAGCATTTTTGATGGCTGGCAGATGGGAGTGGTGTGTCCGTGAATGGGTTAAGAGGTAAGTAAATTAAGAAGTACAAACAGGTAGTTACAGAATAGCCCTGGAGATGTAAAGTACAGTATAGGAAATGGAGTAGCCAAAGAACTTATACATATGACCCATGATTACCTGAGGGCTTGGGGGTTGATGGGTGGAGTGGGGCAAAGGGGGAAAAATTGGGACAACTATAATAGCAGAATCATAAAATATAATGTTAAAAAAAGTGCAATGCCCATTAGCTAAAGTCTTGCACAGAGCAAGTAGGCAACTCAGATATTGCATAAATGAATGAATGAATGAATACCAGTTAAAGAAAAACTAAGTTTCCTCTAGCCATAACGTATGAAATAATTGCTCTAATATATTTTTGCAAATAAGACAGTCTGTAAAGATATCTTATGAAAACATAAGCATTTTGTTTTATCTTTACTATTCCTTTTAGAGATATACTCCCTATTTTCAAAAGAGATGTAAAGCTGAAGTGACTGTGTAAGATCACATTACTATTATATGGCTGAGCAAAGACCTGAAGCCAGGTCTTGGGACCCCAAGTTCAGTGTTATTTCAGTTACATGCCAGCTACTTACTAATGCCATTAGAAATGTATGATTTTATGACAAGAGTTTTCTTCACGATTATTAGGCTCTTTACTGAGACTTCTAGGTTCTAAGACCATGTTTGAACAAAATTGAGTTTACCAAATGTCTCAACCATAACAAGCTTGTCCTCATAGGCTAATACTTGTCCATGATTGCTTAATACTGCATATATTTTAGGTACATCATGTTTAAAAGATTTAACCCAATCTTTTAAAAAGATATATAGTTTTCAATATTTTATGTATACAATACATATGAAGTAACACAATTTGTTACAATTTTTGGAAAATTTATTTTGAACTAAATGGTATTAAAAATAATTATGCTGTTGCCCTTATTTTTCTCTGTATATCTGACCATACATGATCAGGAAAGTGATTAAGTCTTATGAATACATAATAACAATATATCTGTATTGTAAAGTTAAAACCAAAAACTTGTATCAATTTTTGTATCAATTATTAAAATGATATCATTTTTAAAAGCAAAAATCTAAAGAATTTAAATATTCAGCAATAGAAAATAGTGAAATAATTATAGTATATCAGTAGGCGTATTATACAGTAATAAATATCAGTCTTTAAAAAGGAAATGCAGGGCCAGCCAAGATGGAGGCATAGGTGGACACACTGTGTCTCCTCGCACACCCAAAATTAAGGACAACAAAGATTTAGAAACAAGAAAACAACCAGAGCTGACAGAAACTTGAACTATACAGAAGTCCAACAACCATTCATCCAGACCGGTAAGAGGGGTGGAGTCACAGCAGGAAAAAGTGGAGGTTGGAAGACCCAGGTGCACAGGCAGCAGCTGGCAGATCCCAGGTGCACAGGTGGTGGCCAGCGGACCCCAGGCACTGGGTGGCAATGGGCAGACCCAGTGAGGCCACACAAGGCGGCTGGCTAACCAGGTGGTCCCACATTCGCACGCAGATAATCCAGGGGATAACGGGGAGCAAGACAAACCTCACAACCCAGGGCCCAGCACCAGGAAATAAAACCTAAAAACACCGATTGAAAACACTTGTGAGGGTTAAGGTACCAGGAGAGACTCCCAGCCTCACAGGAGAGTTCACTGGAGAGATCCACAGGGTCCTAGAAGGTACACAAGCCCACCCACATGGAAATCAGCACCAGAAGGGCCCAGTTTGCTTAGGGGAAGCGGCGGAAGGGACTGGAATCCGAGAGAGAGCACAGCAAGCACCACTGTTCCCCCTCGGACCCGGCCCCAACATACAGCATCACAACCCAGCAACTGGGCTGCCCTGCCCTGGGGAACACCTAAGGCTCCCCTCCTCATACGTAACAAGTACAACCAGAACCCCCCCCCCAAAAAAAACCCCTCAAAAATGGCTCAAATGGGAGACAAGATCAAAGCCGCAGAGCGAATTCATCTAAGTGACCAAGAGATAGCCAACCTATCAAATGCACAGTTCAGAGCCCTGGTGATCAGGATGCTCACAGAATTGGTTGATTTTGGTCACAAATTAGATGAACAAATGAAGGCTATGCTAAGTGAAATGAAGGAAAATGCACAGGGAACCAATAGTGATGGGAGGAAAACTGGGACTCAAATCAATGGAGTGGACTAGAAGAAAGAAAAAAAAAAAAAACCCAATCAGAAAAGAAGGAAGAAACAAGAATTAAAAAAAATGAGGAGAGGCTTAGGAACCTCCAGGACATCTTTAAACGTCCCAACATCTGAAGTATAGGGGCACCAGAAGGAGAACAGGAAGAGCAACAAGTGGAAAACTTATTTAAACAAATAATGAAGGAGAACTTCCCCAATTTGGAAAAGGAAACAGACTTCCAGGAAGTCCAGGAAGCTCAGAAAGTCCCAAAGAAGTTGGATCCAAGGAAGAACACACCAAGGTACATCATCGTTACATTAGCCAAGATTAAAATGAAGGAGAGAATTCTAGAAGCAGCAAGGGATAAGGGGACAGTCACCTACAAAGGAGTTCCCATCAGACTGTCAGCTGATTTCTCAAAAGAGACCTTCCAGGCAAGAAGGGGCTGGAAAGAAGTATTCCAAGTCATGAAAGTCAAGGACCTACATCCAGGATTGCTCTATCCAGCAAAGCTTTCATTTAGAATGGAAGGGCAGATAAAGTGCTTCTCAGATAAGGCCAAGTTCAAGGAGTTCATCATCACCAAGCCCTTATTATAGGAAATGTTAAAGGGACTTATCTAGAAAAAGAAGATAAAAAATATGAACAGTAAAAAGACAGCAAACTCACAGATATTAACAACCACACCTAAAACAAAAGCAAACTAAGCTAACAACTTGAACAAGAACAGAAACACAGAAATGGAGATCACATGGAGGGTTAGCAAGAGGGGAGTGGGAGGAGGAGAGAGGGAGAAAAGGTACAGAGAATAAGTAGCATAGATGGTGAGTAGAAAATAGACAGGGGGAGGGCAAGAATAGTGTGACAAAAGTAGAAGCTAAAGAACTTATGACACATGGACATGAACTAAAGGGGAGGAATGTGGGTGGGAGGGGGTGTGCAGGGTGGAGGGGAATGATGGGGGAGAAATGGGACAACTGTAATAGCATAATCAATAAAATATATTTAAAAAATGTATGTGATATTAATAAGAATATAACTGCACATATAATATGACCCTAAATGTTAAAAACATATTTATCTGTATTTAAAAATCTGATAGCACAATAAGACTATAATGCTAGTTAACTTCATATGTGAGAGATTACAGATGTTTTTTCTCATATTTTTCAAAATTTTCTATAGTTTTTACCATCAGAAGAGTTTAAAAAGGTTTTTAAAATTTTCAATAAAATGCTGTATGTTATAAATATTTATTGGGAGTTAAACAATAAGTAATATCAGTGGAAGTAATCAAAATTCATAATTAATATACCTATAGACTATTTTCATTTTTACCTTTGGCTTCGTATTTTGAGCAGATCTACTACTATTATGCACAAGAAGGTGGAAAATGTACATTAAATCTTTACTGATTAAGAAGTTAGAATAGCTTAGGGATTATAATGAATATTTTTACATATACTGAAGGTATTGATACCTAACAAAACTGCTAAAAATGTTTAAAATACTTGAACTGCTTTTAAAGACTTTAATCTAGAAATAACTATAACTAATAAAATAATTACAAATATTCTTGATTTTATCTATTTATTTATTTATTTTTAGAGAGACGGGAATGGAAGGAGAAACAAAGGGAAACATCAATGTGTGGCTGCCTTACATGCATCCCTTACTGGGGACTTGGCCCACAACCCAGGCATGTGCCCTAACTGGGAATTGAACTGGCAACCCTCTGGTTCGCAGGCCGGTACTCAATCCACTGAGCCACACCAGCCAGGGCACAAACATTCCTATCAGTGCACTAAGGCATATTCCCCTAAGCATCTATATTCTATAATTTTTAGCATCTATATTCTATAATTATATTCTATATTCTATAATTTTTCTATAATTTCTAATATTATATATGTTATAGGATGAGACTCTAGATATTTCACACAATTCTGAGGTAATACTGGGAATTACCCTTTTAATAAACTCTCATGTGTTGGAAAAAATTACCAACTAGGAAATAAGCATAAATGTCTTTATTAGGCAGTTTGCTCAAAATTTAGGTACCTGAATAAACATTTATTTTCAAATATTACTTTCTAGTCTTTCAGACCAACTCTCACAATTAGCTAAATTTTAGTAACAATGTATTATTATTTCAGTATCACAATTACACACTAGATTAAAATTTGACTAATAACAAAAAGAAGAAAAAAATCCTTAATTAAAAACACTTTCAAAATAGAACCTCAGTATGTATGTGTATGTATGTATAGGGGACTGTGTGGAGAAGTAATATCCCATGAGGTAACATCGGCCTGGAGAACAGATCTTTCTTGCTGAATTTTACAGGCTGTGCAGAGTGCGAATTTTTTTCTGGATCTAAAAGAATAAAGACCTTGTGCACACCTCTCCCCACAAAAAATAGAAAATAAAAATATCCGATTTAAACATTTGTTCAGTAGCTCTCAGGGAATTCATCTATAATATTCCCCCCAAGTTACTCATTCAGACAAGATCGGATGCATTCAGGGTGGTATGGCTATAGACTGAAGTTACTCATTTAACAAATAAATTGATATCTTTTTATTCATTTCAATTTCTTATTAGTTCAAAAGACTATTCGTTCAAACACCTACTGTCATACATTCAATATAAATTTCTCTCACAGCCACTCAGTTCTTAAACTGCAGAGTGCACCACTGAATAGTTATCTCTCTCCTGGAAATAAGCTGGGGATTATGATGACAATTTTCTGGCACCCATGATATATCATAAGTAGATATTTTTCATTTGGAAATAACCAAGAGTAATTATTATGACACTTTCTTGGCATCCCAGAATTATCACTGTACCTAAATACTTTCGTAACTTTAGCTGCACATACTCACACACATTAATGGCTCTTCGATCATCCTCCCCAAATACTTCTTTTGTTGTTGAGCATTTCCAGCAATAATAACAGGCATTTGCTATTGATGAAAAGTGACATAAAAAAACATATTTTTATTATGTACATAAATTCAGGGATACTACAGTTTAAAAATAGAAAACTATTTTCCCCCAATGGGTAAGTCTAAATAACTGGGCTTTATTCTGCCTCTAAGTTGGAGAACTAAAAATAAGAAAATAAATCTGCTAATACAAGTATTTTCATAAAATTAAGTTATACAGAACTTGGTATAACACTGTAGTATGTACTGAATTAAATTTAGGGTAAATAATGTAGTCTATGACCAGGCTTCCTAGGAACTGCTCACTAAATTTCAGCATTGCCATCATGATCCTTCCCCTGAATGCTGACTCTGGCCTGAAGCAGCAGCCGAAGTGTACAGTTTCCCTACAAGGATAGCTAGGACTCCACGTAGTATAGACAAGGCCAGCATGATCAACTTTTGGAATAAGACATACAGGCTTCACTGCAGAATCTTGTGTTTCTTTTCTTATGTTCTACCAACTAACCTAACCTAGTAATACTGTCTCATTAACAACAGCTCAGTTAGGCAATTAATTTTCTAAGTGACTTACCCCTAAAGAATTTGCTTCAAGAGCAGTCTGAATTCCTGTACATCCATATGCCAATTCTTCAGTAATTAAACAGCTGTCAAAAGATCCAAGTCCAAGGCCTCCTATAGTATCAAAATGTAGTAAAAGCCCATGATAATATGTAGTACATCTCAACTGAAATAAAGGTAAATTATTTTAATTACTTCTCGTATGACCCAACTGGAAGTAGTTAAATAGTTAATCTGATTGGTTTTGTTTTTATTTATTTATTTTATTCTGTTCCTTGTCCCTGAGGGGTGCACTGTTCCCGGAAGCACTTCAGTAGCGGATATATGCGCGGCGTGAACAGGCAAACTCCATTTCTATCTCCCTGATCCAAAAACCCATTGAATGTGTTGTCCTCAGATAGAGGTCTTGATGAGATGTTGCTCTACAGACAAAAGTTACCAACGTTCAGAATCAAGTTAAAGTTGGAACCTGTTAGAAAGAATAAAAATGCTGCTTCTCAGATAAGGTCAAGTTCAAGGAGTTCATCATCACCAAGCCCTTACTAAATGAAATGTTAAAGGGACTTATCTAAGAAAAAGATAAAAAATATGGACAGTAAAAAGACAGCAAACTCACAGATATTAACAACCACACCTAAAACAAAAGCAAACTAAGCAAACAGCTAGAACAGGAACAGAAACACAGAAATGGAGATCACAAGGAGGGTTAGCAACAGGGGAGTGGGAGGAGGAGAGAGGGGGACAAGGTACAGAGAACAAGTAGCACAGACGGTGGGTACAAAATAGACAGGGGGAGGGCAAGAATAGTGTGGGAAATGTAGAAGCTAAAGAACTTATGACACATGGACATGAACTAAAGGGGGGGAATGTGGGTGGGAGGGGGTGTGAAGGGGAATGAACTGGGGGAAATGGGACAACTGTAATAGCATAATCAATAAAATATAATAATAAATAAAAAAAGAATAACAATTTCTCTAAGTGTTAAATACAAGGCTTCTAGAAACAGGCAAAGCAAATACTGAACTCTGCACAGGAAGATAAAGGTAGAAAGCCAATATTTAATCGCAATAAATATTCAAAAGAATGAGTAGAGTTTCACAATTTTTTCTTGTTCCTATGCATTCCAGGCTTAAAAATGTGAAGAGAACTTACCATAACTTTCTGGAATGTGTGTATTCATTAAACCAAGTTCCCAGGCTCTTTTAATTAGGGGGACAGGGTACTAAAAAAAAAAAGATTAAAGAAGATAGCTGGTTACATTTAAAAATCTAGATATTTGATTATGTAGTCTTGCAAAAATGTAAAAGACCTTTCCCTCCTAAAAATGCATACAGGCTTCCCGTCAAGATAAAGATGTAGGTAAATGCAGCACTTGCATCCTATCAAAATTAAAACTAAATTATGTAACAACCACCATTCAGAACCACCTGAAATCTAGCAGAATGAAGTCCTACAAGTAGAGATTCAAAGAAAGCCCCACATAGAGACTGGTAGAAAGGGTGGAGATGGGGAAGGGGCTGCTCCCACACGCACACCCAAGTGTGGCAGATAAAAATCAGAAGGGATATCAAAGCCTTGGAGGTGCCCCCTGAGGAGTGAGGCCTCCCAGCCCAGAGTTCCAGTGCCTGGAAGACAAGTCCCCATAACTTCTGGCTGTAAAATCCAGCAGGGACTGTGGCTGAAGGAGATGGAGGGCTTCTGGAGTCTTAAGGCAGTTCCTCTTAAAGGACCTGTACATGGACCTACTTGGGCTCCCTCACTCTGAGCTCCAGCTGGAAAGGCACCAGGGACACATGGGGAGAAACTGAACTGGCTGGCATTAAGGAAGAGCTGGAAGGGCAACGTTCCTCCAGATAGAACTGCTGGCAGAGGCCACTGCTCCTTTTTTGAGCCCCTTCCCCACAGAGCAGGCAGAAGGGCTCTGTATCCGAGTCTCCATAAACTGTGTGCCTTGCACTGGTCACACTCTGGGACCCTGTCCACCCAACCTGCAGGCCCACCTACACTGTTTCCAGAGGGTTTTCCATATGAATGGTTGGTCTTGACTCATGGTCCAAACTTTCCTACGATCCCTCAAATGAGCAGCATCTGGCCTCACCATGCCCCGTACCTCTCATTAAGTGCACCAGCCCTGGCATTAGCAGTAGCCAGCCTTGGTTCTCAGCCTGGATGCTTGTGGGTACCTCCAAGCCCAGCACAAGTAGCAGCCATTTGCATATCACTTTGTAGGTCATGCCAGGTGGCCCCAGGCAGAATACAGGTGATGGCTGACCTTGGCTTGTATCTCCCAGAGGCCTCAGAACCAGTGCACCACATGTACAGTTTCAGACCACATCGAAGCACCACCCAACCACCTCCACAAGTGACACACTTAAGGGGCCCGCTGAAGTAAGTCTTGCTCAGTGGGACGGTCAACTGCACAGCTGATCCTCCACAGTGGTCACAGTCAGTCTTGTAGCCAATTGACCAGGGGGTAAATTTCCCTCCCATTGATGTGCCAACAGCAATCAAATCTCAACTACAAGAGGAGGATGTATAAAGCCCACATGGGGTGGGGAAGTAGGCACCTGGAGTGCATACCTCAGGTGAATGGGAAGGCTGTACCACTGGATCCTATAGGACACCTACTATATAAGGTCACCCTACCAAGCCCAGGAGACGCAGCAGTTCTAATACATAGAAACAAACAGAGGGAGACTGCCGAAATGAGGAGACAAAGGAACATGGCCCCAAATGAAACAACAGAACAAAAGTCCAGAAAAGAACTAAACAAAATGGACACAGCAATCTACTAGATGCAGAGTTAAAAACACTGGTTGTAAGGATGATCAATGAACTTAGGAGAAAAGTAGATGAACCTATAAAGAATTTTGAACAGCATAAAAAAGGACATGGAAACCATAGACAAGACCAATCAGAAATGAAGGATACACTAACTGAAATGAAGAATAATTTATAGGGAATCAACAGTAGAGTAGATGAAGCCAATACTCAAAATGGCAATTTGGAATATAAAGAAAAAACACTCAATAAGAAAAGCAAAAAGAAAATGTACCAAAAAAACAAAAATGAGGAGAGTGGAAAGAGACTCTGGGACAACTTCAAACATACCAACATTCTCATAATGGGGGTGCCAGAGGGAGAAGAGAGAACACATGAAATGGAAAACCTGTATGACATAAGACTTCCCTAAACTGGTGAAAGAAACAGAAATACAAGTCTAGGACTCAAACAATAAGAACCCAAAGAGGCCCACACCAAGACACATCATAATGAAAATGCAAGAGATTAAAGACAAAGTGAGAACCCCAAAGCAGCAAGAGAAAAGCAATGAATTACCTATAAGGGAGCTCCCATAAGACTGTCAGCTGATCCCTGGCCGGTGTGGCTCAGTTAGTTGGAGCAATGTCCAGTGCACCAAAAGGTTATGGGTTCAATTCCTGGTCAGGGCAGATATCTAGGTTGCAGGTTTGATCCCTGGTCAGGGCTCATACCAAGAGGCAACCAGTTATATCTCCTCTCACACCAATATTTCTCCTCTCTCTCCCTCCCTCTTTCTTCATCTATCTCTAAAAGCAATGAAAAAAATGCCCTCAGGTGAACATTAGAAAAAAAAAGACTGAGCTAATTTCTTGACAGAAACTTTTTAGGCCAGAAGGGATTGGCAAGAAATACTCAAAATGATAAAAAGCAAGGACCTACAACCAAGATTACTTTACTGAGCAAAGCTGTTATTTAGAATCAAATTACACTTAAAGAGCTCCCCAGAGAAGAAAAAGCTAAGGGAGTTCACCACCAAACGAGTACATGTTATAGGGTCTTCTTTGAGAAGAAAAAAATGATAATAAAAAGGCAATAAATACATATCTGCCAATAACTGAATTTAGAAAATAAACCAACAAGCACAGCAGAAGCATACTCTTAGATCAGAGAACATTTTGATGATTGCCAGATGGGAGGCAGGCAGGGGGATAGGTGAAAAAGGTAAAAGAATAAAGAATCACACACTGGCAGTTACAAAATAGTTAGGGTTGTAAAATACAGTACAGGAAATATAGTCAATAATATTCTAATAACTATATATGGTATCAGATGAGTATAAGAATAATTGCAATGATCTCTTAAGTTATATAATGTCTCATCACTGGGGCATACACCTAAAACTAATATAATATCACAGGCCAATTGTAACTGAGAAATAAATCTTTTTTTAATGTGTATACCCACCTCGCCAGTTTTATCATATTCTGCAGCAACTGGGATTATTTCCTCCTTGGCAAATTTACGAGCAGTGGCCTGAAATTCTTTCTGCTGTTCAGTCAACTCTAAGGGAAAGTTATTTAGAAAACATCAAAATAGGACAATGACATGAGGGAAAAGACCTATAGAATGAATATGTGGAAATTTATGCTTATACTGAAGATTTTAACCCTTGATTAACTACAAAGTCAAAGACCACAAATGCACTTTCTAATTAATCAAGATTTCACTCTACAATATATATCTATGCCAAAGGAGGCAGGTAAGATTTCTAGCTTTTATAAGTAAGTAACAGATAAAAACTTGAACTTTTCTACTTGGTGAGGTCTAAATTTAAAAATTTTTTTTAACTACTTCCTAGGCAGATTTATCAAATGTTTAACAGCAAAATAAAACAACATAAGACATGTCCTGGTATCAAAAATCAATCTTTCTAGGGAAATGGGATATTCTCAGTGACCATAAACCAATAAAACTTATTCCAAAATATCACATAAAAATATCAATATCTTAGCTTCAATTGTACTCCTTCTTTAAACTCGGAATTTTAAATTTATAAATCAGCAAAAAGCAACTGGTAAAGTGGTAGAAAAGTGTCTCAAAAAAGTAATGACATAAAACTCTGCTGTAGTGCTGTAAGTGATGTCTAAACAATGCAATCACATAAAACATGGGGTTGTGTTATTATAAAATCAGTGATGTGAATATGGTGCCTGGACTGAGGAAAGGAGCCAATCACTACCACATTTTTTCAAATCCATACTATCACTGGGTTTTAATGTGGTTACATCCAATCTCAAAGGACAGGTAAAATTTAAGAGGTATAGGGTATTTTAGGCAAGAAGAATGAGAGCAAAAGCACAGAGGTAGTAATGAGCAAGAATGTTTAAAATTATAATAATCATTTTTATAGGGATGTATCGTGTAAAATGTAACAGACACTAGAATTCTGGTGCTGAATCAAACAGCCTAAATTCAAACCTCATTTTGTAGACAAGAAAACAAAATCCCCAAAATGAGGAAATGATAGCCCCATAGATTTATGATAAAATTAGCAATGAACATATACTTAGACTGTCAGTTCATAGTTCTCTGCCTATATCTTTACTTCTAAAACTGGGGTTAGGCCCAGACTGGTGTGGCTTAGTGGGCTGGGCGCTGTCCCAACTGAAAGGTCACTGATTTGATTCCGAGTAAGGGCAACATGCCTGGGTTGCTAGCCAGGCCTTCAGCTTTGGGGTGGGTTGGGGGTGTGCGAGAGGCAATGGATTGACGTTTCACTCACAGAGGCAACTGATCAATGTTTCTCTCCCTCTCTTTCTCCCTCCCTTCCCCTTGCTCTAAAAATAAATAAAATCTTTAAAAAATAAATAAAACTAGGGTCAGTCCATATCAAGGTTATGGGTGGGTAAACAGTAGGAAAGGTAGAGATCTATTATTGAGAGCCTACCTTGGTCCAGCCACTACTACATGCTAGCAACTTTACCTACAAATTTAATCTTCAAATAAATCCTGTGTTGTAGCTATTATTCCCATTTTACAGATAAAGTACCAAATATAACTAGTCATGTGTTATCCTTATTCCTTTACTTGAGCTTCACAATCTCTTCCTAAATTCTTGTTTTTGTCCTATCCTCTGTCATTCAGCAAACCACACAGATTTCTGCTGCTAGACTCTTACAATCTGCAAGTGACAAACTAGAGAGCAATCAAACCAAACCTATGCTAATATCTGAACAAGGAATAAGATCCAGTGCCCAAACTGCTATCCTCACATCACTGGAAAATTTTCATTTAATTCTATTTTTAAAAACTTTATAAAGTAGCTAACAATCTTAAAAATAACAAAAATAATAATAATAAACCTACAGTGTGGCAGATCCTTCTGTGTGGCGTGCGCCCAGCTCCCACTCGGAGATGCACAGGACCCATGCCCACAGATAGGTTCTCTCGTGGGAAATCAAGTTTGCAATATACTGAAGCCACTTTGAGACTTGCTTTTGCTAAAACTCCCTCACCCTGAATTGAGACAGCAAGTGCTTATTGTAACTTCCTAAAATCCATGCTAAACCTTGCAAGGACCAGTGTAACTTGTTAACCGCTTTTCTCTTTTCATTTGCTAATATCCTTCTTCTGAGATGTGATGTGATTGGCAGCATTGGCTCCGTTGTTGTCTGTAAAAGGTAACTATCTATAGGGAACCTCTGCATAGTGAGTAAGGACCATCATGTAATGGGGCCAGAAATAAAATAAAATAAAGGCCTGTGAAGGTGGAGGCCTGGCTTTTGCTCTCCTTGAGAGAAAAGCCATGCTGTCCTTTTTCCTCCACCAGACTCGGTAGTCTGTGTTAATGTTTTATTTCATCCATAATGACGCAGATACTGCTGGCCGGTGTCTGCATCACTACAGAGCTCTGAGTTTTTGTTACCTGGGTGTGAGTTAATTATCTTAGCTGCCTTTTAACTACTTTCTGAGTCCCAGTGAATGAAAAATGGGTTTTTAACTAGAGGAAAGGTATCATAATAATTTTTAAAGAAGAAGCACTTTAGGAAGGAAAGGATGCTAAAGGCAGGTATTATTATTTCAAACTTTTTGCCTGGGATCTTTATTTTAGAGAGGAAAGGGTAATCGTATTCCTTTTTGCTCCAATACCACATGGATCCCTGGTCCCAGAACTAAGAACCACATCAACTAGCACCAAAACTGCAGTTCAGGCATATGGTGGACAAACAGGCTTTGGCTTATTAGCAGGCACCTAACATTGTTTATCTAATAAATGCTTAAGAAGTATTTATTGCATTCAAATTTCTAATTTGAAGACTACTCATATGTATCAGTAATTCTTATTTATTTTGTGTGACATACTTAGAAACCAGGGCAAGAATATATGTATGATGCTAACACAGACCTATGGGTAGGTAATTATGCTTAAAGGAGAAAATGAGATCAGGAAGAATGGGCGTGGACCATCTAACTATGGACCATCTGTGATGGTGACTGATTTTATTCACTGACAGACATTACCAAATTTTCTTAAGTAAACATTATTCCAGACAAATACATATGTAAAGCTGCATATACATATAATAAATTCAAGTTTAAAGTCAAAGGACAGAACAAAACATATACCAAAACTAAATCCCAATCCTCGTTCACTTTGTATGGCGGCTTTCGTATGTTGTGATCGCCAGTCAAAACGAGAAAGATTTCTCAGGACCTGTAAAGAACAATTTTATTAAAATTAATTTGATAAATTAAACAATAATCACATAAGAGAATCCTGACAATTACAAGTGACTACAGCAACTTGTTTGACGCTTCAGCAGAGTTTTTTGAGTCATTACTTAAGTGCCTTCAAGTATAATTTGATTTCTATGTTAAGTAAGCCAATTACCAGGTATTTGAACACCTATCAAAAATGCAATGTTTTCTTTTAGACAACGAAAATAAAACTAATCAGCAGCATTTACACTACTAACGTGGAGTGTTTCCAAGGCAAGGAACAGTCAGGAGTAGTAGCAGATGTAGAACCATTATCTTGGATATTTTACTTACAAGTTCTAGGACACTCGTGATTGAGGAGGTTATGGCAATAAGAGGATGGTATGATACTGTGCGAAAGAGTTGCCCAGTTCATCATCTTTGATACCCTGTCCCTGTGAGCCTTCCAGGTATGCCTCTGGGAATCTTCCACTTGGAGGGTCTCGTTTTCTAATATACCTCACTCTATTTCACAAAACAAAGGAGCCTAAAACCATCTTCTTTATTTTCTGCTGTTGTCTATAAGCATTCTTAGAACGGTCAAAGCCAGGGACCAGCACATTATGATTGCTACCAATTTTATAAATTACATTTGATTGGAACACAGACACATCACATTGTCAATTGCTGCTTCCACACAAAAATTATAGAGTTGCCACAGGGACCACATGATCCACAAGCCAAAACTTACTGTCTGTCCCTTTAACTTTTAAGTTTGCCAATTCTGTTCTAAACTGTTAATATACTACTTGTCTTAATATCTGAAATACAGGGCAGGGCAAAAGTAGATTTAAAGTTGTTTGTATGGAAAATATATACAATAAATAACACAACAATAAATTGTGTTTCATGTACTCACACCTATAAACTTACTTTTGTCCCACCCTTATATCATATTTCTTCAAAGGGATATGTTAAAAACATAATCAGATATACACTTAATATTCCTTTGCAATTTATTTTTATACTCATGACAATTTTATACTCATGACTCGTAAACAAAAGCAATCACCTATATTAACTAAAATTACCAAACTGAAAACCATAACTCTTGAGAAATGTCCGGGGATGGTCAAGTTATATAATTTATATTTCCCAAGATTCTGAGAGAGCTATTCCTCAGCAATTCTAGTAAGTTAGAAAGAAAAACTGAACAATATACTAAAAAATCAAGAACTGAACTTGCTTATGTTTTTCAAAATCTGTAAAAAGAAACTCTACTTTGTAGATGAAACATTAAGTTATAGAGTATCGCCTACCTTTGAAGTGACAATAAAGACTGCCAAATATCTTGATTTTAAACTGCCCTTTCAAAATAACAACATACTTTATACAAGTTGGAAAAAGTAATTACAGAGAATATGAAAATTCACATCTGTTTGCAATTTTCATTAATTTGAAAGTAAAATGTGGTTTCTCTAATCCTCATTATCTAGTTATCACAGACAAAATCTATTTTTATTTAGTCATATTTCACATATTAATTATGTGCCTAGGATTAAGGCAGTATATTTATTCCTATTTTGCACATGAAGAAACTGAGGTTCAGAAAGGTCAAGCAAAATTGGCTAAAGTTGCTCAGCTATTCTGTGGTGGAACCAAGATTCTAATTCTAACATTTACTACCAAGAACCCATGCCATCAACCACTTCCCTAAACCACTTTCAGTTTCAAGTCTCCTAACTGGTTATTAGGTTCTATAGAGAAGAAAAGCACACCACAACAATCAGACCAAAATCTAACTATTCTCACTGTGTGCTGAGACACAAAAATTAGACCTCACCAAAAAATGTACAATAGTATTTTGAGAGACGTTAAATAGGGTATATTAGATTCAAAATAATTTACAAAAAAGTTAATGTAATTTTGGGGGGAAACGTAGCTACAGCCAGGGAACACCATCCAGTGACCTGTTAATTACATACTAATGTTAGCCATTTAATTAGACAGGTGGCTTAGGAGACATCGATATAGAAATAGTATAGTATTTGAACTTAGAACTGCTAAACTCAAACCAGATTTGAGTTGAGATTATACAATATTTTTGAGACCTTGGATTGGTTACAAACTTGTAGCTACTTTCAAACCTGGAAAATGGGATATGAAAAGGGATTACAGAATGGGACTTCCAGTCAAGATGGTGGCACAGGCAGATACAGCTCGCCTCTTTGCACAATCACACCAAAATTACAACTAAAATATAGAACAACCATCACTCAGAACCATCAAAAATTGAGTTGAATGGAAGTCTAATAACTAGGAATTAAAGAAACCACATCTATCCAGACTGCTAGGGGAGGTGCAGATATGGAATGGGCTACTCCCTCACCCACGTGTGGTGGATAAAAATTCGGGAGGGATTATCTTGGGAGCAAGGGTCCCAGCCCCACAAAAGGTCCCCAGCCCAGGGTTCAGGAACCAGGAACGTAAGTCCCTACCACTTCTGGCTGCAAAAACCAACAGAGATTGAGTTGGTGGAAGAAAATGCTGGAACTCCAAGCAGTTCCTCTTAAAGAACCCACACGTGGACTTACCTACTCAAACTCACTCCCTCTGAACACCAGCAATGGGGTAGCAGCTTGAAGGGCACCAGCAGTAGACGGGGAGAACCTGAAGTATCTGGCATCAGGTAAGTAGAGGCCATTGTCCCTTTTCAAAAACCTCCCCCCACAGAGCCAGCAAGCTGGTGCCATATCTGAGACACCACCAAAAGGCTAACACTGTTTGACCTGCCTTGGAGATCCCCAGAGACTCAGCCACAACCAACTTACCGGCCCACCCAACCTGCTTTTCCTGTGAATGGCTGGTCTGGGCTCATGCTTCACAACTTCCTAAATCCTCTCAAATAAGCAATGGCTGGCTGTATGGTAACCACTGGCAACAGTACTAGCAGCAGCAAGTCTAGATTCACAGCTTGGCTTTGCCTTAGAATCTTTAACCTCAGGATAAGTACCAGCCATCTCAGACTGCTTTACCGCTTAGGCAGGGTAGCCTGGAGTAAAACACAGGTGGGGGGAGAACGTGGCCTACACCACTTGTGAAACCCCAGGGCCAGCACACCCAGGGGACAGCTACTGACCATGTGGGAACACCACCACTCTGACACTGCACAGCTGAGCCTCCACGGAAGGTGGACATTGGTGATAAATGATAACAGCCAATCCTTGCAGCTGACTGGCCTGGGTAAATCCCTCCCATTGATCTACCAACAGCATTCAAGGCACAACTATAAGAGGGTACACTCAGACCACACAAAGGGCACACCTCTAGTACCCAGCTTGGGTGATAGGGGAGGCTATGCCACTGGACCCTACAGGACACCTAACACATTAGACCACACTATCAAGACAGTCAAAGCAGCGCTAACTAATACATAGAAGTAAATGAAGGGAGGCTGCCAAAACAAGGAGACAAACACAGCCCGAATGAAAGAACAGATCATAACTCCAGCAAAAGAACTAACAAAAGGGAGATAAGCTATCTATCAGATGCAGAATTCAAAACACTGTTTATAAGAAGTCTCAAGGACCTTAGCGAGGACCTCAACAGCATAAAACAGGTCCAGCCAGGAATGAAGGATACACTAATTGAAATGAAGAACAATTTACAGGTAAACAGCAGCAGAGTGGATGAAGCCGAGAATCAAATCAATGATTTGTAACATAAGGAAGCAAAAATCAATCATTCACAACAACAAGAAGAAAAAAGAATCCAAAAAAAACAAGAACAGAGTAAGCAGCCTCTGGGACAACTTCAAGCATTCCAACATTCACATCATAGGGGTGCCAGAAGGAGAAGAGAAAGGGCAAGAAAGGCAAATTTATTTGAAAAAATAATGAAAGAAAATGTCTCTAATTTGGTGAAAAAAATAGACATGCAAGTCCAGGAAGCACAGAGTCCCAAACAAGATGGATGCAAAGAGGCCCACTCCAAGATACATCATCAATAAAATAGCAAAATGGTTAAAGATAAAGGGAGAATCTTAAATGTAGTGAGAGAAAAGAAGTTAGTTACCTACAGGGGAGCTCCCATAAGACTGTCAGCTGATTTCTCAAAGACACTTGGCAGGCTAGAAGGAATTGGCAAGAAATATTCAAAGTCACAAAAAGCAGGGACCTACAGCCAAAATTGCTCTACCCAGCAAAGCTATCATTTAGAATTGAAAGTCAGATAAAGAGCTTCCCAGAAAAGAAAAAGCTAAAGGAGTTCATCATCACCAAACCATTATATACGAAATGTTAAAGGGACTTATTTAAGAAGAACAAGATCAAAACTATGAACAATAAAATTGGGGGGGGGGGGGCTCCACCCGCAGCACCTCCCCGGCCACCACAGATGAGAATAATTCTACCAAGACACGATCTGCTTGTGGAGGAAAGGTGGTGGATCCCTCAAAGCAGAAGGGCCAAGGGCCTTTTCCTCAATGGGCTTGTATTAGGTTCCTTTTGCACAGGAATACAGCTAAAGCTCATTAATCATTATCAAGCAGTAAGGATCAAATAATAGATAATATACAAAGAACTCTGAGGGCCTATTTTGTGTCAGGGTTAGATAGCTAAAGAGCCACAAAACTTTGAGGAACAAACTCACTTCTTGTTTGGACCCTTATTTGAGAGCATTCTAAACAAAGCAGGTTTCACAAGATTTTACATATTCTTTCTTAGGCCTGATCAACCTAGCGAACCATCTTTTCCAGCACAGGGCAGTACCCACCACCAGCATTGTTTCAGGCTCAAGGCATTGTCTCAGGCTTAAGTCAGGCAGAAGTAGTAAGGCAGTCAAGAGATTAGGAGACTTCTTGCAGACAGAATGAGGACTCAGGCTATGTCAAAGTTGAGGGTCCATCACCCCCTTTTGCTACAGCCCCCCAAGTCCTTCCCTGGGGCCTCCACATGATTGAGCCTGTCTTAGGTTGTTTCCCCTCTGGGGAATCTTATGCATCATTGGCTAACCGATCAAGCACTGGGGGCCAGTTATGGATGAAGTAAAAGGAGCAGAAGCGGCACCCCTACCAGGAAGATAAGCTTTGTCTCCTTAGTGGTTTATGGTCTGAAGGTCGCTCACTCAGCCTTAGCTATGGGGGGGGGGGGGGTGTTACAGCTCCTGAAACCAGGCAGGGCAGTTCCCAACATAAAATGGCAATAAATACATATCTATCAACAATCGAATCTAAAAAATGAGCTTAGCAAACAAGCAAGAGACAGAATCTTAGATACAGAGAACATTTTTGATGGTTGCCAGATGGGAGTGGGCTGTCAGTGAATGGGTTAAGAGGTAAGTAGATTAAGAAGTACAACTGGTAGTTATAGAATAGCCATGGAGATGTAAAGTACAGTATAGGAAATGGAGTAGCCGAAGAACTTATATGCAGGACCCATGGTCATTAACAATGGTGTGGGTATTGCCTGAGGGAGTAGGGGGTGCTGGGTAAAGGGAGGCCAAAGGGGGCAAAATTGGGACAACTGTAATAACATAATCAATAAAATATAATTTAAAAAAAGAAAAGGAATTATCACTTGTTGAGATGATTAAAATAGGATAATTTCTTGGAAGCCTAGTGCCATATTGAATGTATTGCTTTAGATTCTCTGCCCAGAGCCACATAATTCCAAATCTCCAAAAGACAGCAACTTTAATCAAGCATCAACTCTGCAACAATAGTATAATATGTAATACAAAATACAAAAATAGGTTTTTATTAATCCTAAGGAATATAATATTCTTAGCTTCACAGGAATGTCAAAGAAGGGACACAGAGGTAGAAATCGTTTAGATCAGGTTTTTCTATATCCTTCCTTGAACAGATTGAGAAATCCGTTTTTTGTGGTGTCATAGTTAAAAATCATTTCGGAAATCCCCCAATTTCTGTCTTCAGAGCCCATGAACTCATGGCAATGACAAATATGGGGCAACAACCCACTGAAACTATTCTAAATTCTAACACTGCTACTTTTTTGGTTAAGAACAGAATGTTCTTAACTCAATTATAAGTGACATTTTAGTGACAGTCTTGTGTGACCTGTATCAATAATATTTAAGATAGCAAAACGGATTCAGTGACTAAGACAATTTAGAATCTGCAGCACAACACCAGAATATACACAGACAAACTTCAAGGAGAATTCTGTAGATTTTCCCTTTTTTTTTTTTTTTAAACGTATGTCACGTGGAAACATATTGCAAAACCAAAAGCATATTAGATATCTAAGTATCCCAAGGAGCTGCTGCTCCATTTTCCTTTTCCCGTGACTTTGCAGGCCCCAAGGTAAGAATATCTGAATTCTCCACTTCCTAGCGTACATCAATTGCAGAATGACATTTACTTTAAGTTTCCCTTCTTGGGCTGGGGATAGAGAGCTTCTAGACAGCGTTTTCTCGACAGCAAACACAAGATTCAGAGACAGGTTCAGTTCAGGAAAGGGTGGGATTACTGGGGGAAATATGTGGAGGGTTCCAGACGAGAGAAATAAAAATATATTCTAAAAACTGTACGCCACCATATGGAGGGGGCAGACGCCCAGCAAAACCTGGGAAGTATCCTGTCCCAAAATGAGAGGAGGAGGTGGGCCTGAAAGCAAGGTGAGTCCGGAATCCTGGCCCACCGGCAAAGGTCAAGTACCGAGAGACCCAAGGTGCCTGAGGCAGGCTCCTGCCACACCACGGCTCCCCACCCGCCGTCCCCTGGCCACGCCAATCTCCGGCCCGAGCCCATTCCCCAAACATCCCAACTTCCCCAGCCACACCCAGCCCTGCTCTCCTGCTCACCTCGCAGCTTCGCCTAAACAACGCTGCCATGCTGACCCCGCCGTCCGAGTACTGTCCTTCACCCCTCGGCAAGCCAAAACTCTGTACAGCGGGCTGGCTCAAACGACACCGCCCACCGAGAGACAAGTGGGAGGGGCCGAAGAGGGGGGAGGAGTAACCAAAGAAGACGGTGGGAGGAAAAGGACCGGAGGAGCTGCGAGCGCGGCTTAGGCTCGCTCTGTAACCTCATCTACGCAGGCCCTGCGGCCTTAGGACGGTGTTTAACGCACTTCTTGGACCTGACTTGTTCGGCCGGACGGTCCTCGGAAAGGCTTTGTGCTTCCGTGTGGTTCTCTGAGTTCACGCACGGCGCCCTCCTGGGGGAAGCTGAGGCTGTCAGCAGGACGTTGGAGCCCCGAAGGCGAATCAGCAGTGGGATGCTGGAACTGGGAGGGCGAGCATGCGCTTTGGGAAGACAGGAAGTGGCAGGGGCGCGCAACCCGTGGGGAATCTGGGTGAGAGGCCGCGCCCTCGTTCGGAGGTTTAGCGTGGAGAGGACTGCTGGAGCTTCATTCAACTTTTTATTTATCTGGGGAAACCTGCCAAACCCTAACTGTTTCTGCTTTATTGAATCAAGATACACTTTACTCTCAAATGCTGGACCTAAAGCAAAAGAATGTTCAGGGCTTCAGAAATTTAAACAAACAAGGTAATTTAATCCCTTTAGCTGATATGACCTTTCCAAATATTACCGAGGCTATTTATTCCTGCCTATGCGTACGGTTGTGGAGAATGTCCTTGCAAATAACAGTACTGTCGAAATAAAGTTGGCACAGCCGATGAATGTTGAAAGTGTTGTCCGCCTGAAGAGTTCTACTTAAAGCCACCCTCTCTTCCAATTCGATCTTGAGTTCTGGAAGGAGAGCCGTTGAAGTTACAAAGCTCGGGGATTTGTAAGGCTGTCCAGGTTTGGATATCTCTTGTGGAAGCTAATAAAAAACCCCAAAGAAAGCCAGGAGTGTAAATGTTTCCCACGATCCCCAGGATTTTCCATTTTTCTTGCTACTATCCTAGTTTAGGCTCTCATCACTCACACCTAAATCTTGCTACTAATTTCACAATCCTTTTTGCCCACTGTAGGCCGGCCATAATCTCATTCAAATATAGCTTGTTTTTGTACTACCCTACAAGAACGTTACACTTTGTTATCTGGGAATTTATAATGTATTTATTCAGAATAGGTACAAGGCAGAATGTTAAATGCTAAATTCATTGTAAAAGTACCAGAGGAATTCAGAAAAGAGAACTCAGTTTGTCATGCAATCAGCCAGAAAGCCTTCAAAGAGGTAGATAAAACACAAAATGGACTTTTAAAGATGGGTAGGTTTTGGCTACACATGTCTTCTTTTTTCCAATTTCTAACTCTAAACATTTTAAACAAAAAAATGAACAAAAAAGTACAGAATTACCCATATGCCCATCACGTGCATTCAAAAATTATTATTTGTCATATTTGTTTTATTTGTATATTTGTGTGTACATGTGTGTGGTTGTTTTTGTTTGTTTTTTTTGTCAGAACCATAAGTTGTACACAGTAAGACACTTCACCTCCAAATACTTCTGCTATATATCTTTTTTATATATGTAATTATAACTGTTAGAGATAAAGCAACCTTGAACCAAGTGAAAAATTCTTGGTAGCATCCATATTTATCTCTCACCAGGAAAAAATGATGATAGAATTGTAATTATAAGCTCACATGTTTGGTACAAAGCAACATTAACCTTTTTGGTACCTGCTCTTTTTCTCTTCCATTCCTTTTCAAATAGTACTCTTGTTCTGTTTTCTCTAGCAATAGTAATAGAGCCAGATACACTATACTGTTATTCTAAAAAATGCTTTTATAGAAAAGGAATTTACGATTATACCTCTGCCAAACTTCTGAGAGTTGCTTAAGGCTTTGTCAACATTGGCAGTGAAAAACCAGTTTCTCTTTCAGTGACTCGTGTTTAAAGTGAAGGTCATACTTAAATATTATTGATCCCATTTTAAGAACTTAATATAGTTATTTAGCTTAAATCCCAGGATTAATCCTTGTGGTGATGTTTTGATCTATTAAAGATCTCCCTCTTTCATGCATGAAGGATCAATCTGTGTATTCATTTTTAGGTGAGCCTCATGAAAGGTAGTCACATTGGAATCATGGATTGTTGTTTTTTTTTTTTAAATTGCAGAATCAGAAATTTCAAATGGTCAGTTTTTCCCAAATAAGATCACAGTATAAAATCAGACTCCAGCTTGGATGAAAATAGGTAAAGGTGCTAAGATTCATCAAAGGGTAAAACCAGTATTTACTGTCTAGTGTATACTCCTCAAGCCAGAAAATAAAGGGAAACGTGTTAGGGACAAGGGTAGGGTTTCCTGGATCCTGGGAACCAATGGAAGGACAAAGAGAATGCTTGTAAGCTCAGATGCATAGTGCTTACTAAATGTTACCTTCAAAGGGAAAGGTCCTTTAGTTAGGAATCAAGGAGTAGAGCACAATCCAGAGCTAGAGGGAGAGGACTATCTTGGGAAGATTCTAAAAGAAATTGAAAATACCTCAACCCAAGCAGCAATAGTAACAGAATTCTTATTTCAGCCAGAAGGCTGTGTAGCATGGTCATAAAAGGTGATGACCAACAATAATCCCATGGGCTACCTGTAGGTACCTAGTTCATAACTTAATTTTAGCGTGAAATTAATTTACTAGAGATGTCAAGCACTGGCTGCAGTCCTTATACCCACTTCTGTGGAAATCTGCCCAGCCTAGAGTTTGTGCTTTCAAAGCAGTTTTATTCTGAACTGTGTGTGAACCTTCCTGCCTCTTGCCCACAGCTGTTTGGACCCAGGGATGGACAGTCTGACCTAAGAGAAGTCAGTTCATGAGCTGATCGGTACTTTTTACCAATGGTGTGGCACAAAAAGATTAATTTAGACAATCAAAGAAGCAGCGAAAAGAAGTATTTCTTGGTGGTAGGCAACTAACAGCCCAGCAATTAGAAGCTCAGTATGGTTCTATGCAAGTAAAATGTTACAGAGAAACAAAAACTATGAGCATTGGGAGCCAATTGGTGGAGAGAGAAGAACAGATAAAGTGAGAAGAGAAAAACAGAATCACCAGGAAAGAGAGGAAACAAAAACCTTACATCTTCAAATAGAGATGATGAGATTAGTTGTTTCTAAGGCATGGCTCCGAGTTTCAATTGTCATTAGGCCTATTGTACTTAGGTGCCTTGTCATTGGATTCTCCTAACAATCTAGTTCTATATTTATAGGAAAACTCTGAAATAGGCTGAGCAAGTGTTCTTTTAACCAGAAAAACCAGAAAGCATTTCTCTTTTTCCAAGGAGCTATGCTCAACAAGCTAAATTGTGCGTAGTTATGTTTTTGCTCTATAAACTCTTCTGTTTCTATGCTTTTTGGCTCTTATATAACAGTTTTATTAAGCTATAATTGATACAAAATTGACTTCTCATATTTCAGTTTTACAGTTTGATGAGTTTTGACATATGTATATACATGTGAAACCATCACCAGAATCAAGATAACAAAGTTCCATCACTCCAAAGTATCCTCATGCCCACTTTGTAATTCATCCATTTTATTACTGTTCCCAGGCAGCCACTGATCTTTTTTCTGTTACTGTAGATTAATTTGTATGCTATAGAATTTTATAGAAATTGAGTCATACAGTGTATACTTTTTCTTGGCTGGCTTCTTTCCTTTACCACAATTGGAGAGTCATTCATATTTAGATTATCATCATTTTTTACCTTTTTACTGAGTAGAATTCCATTGAATATACCAGTTTATTGATGGACATTCAGGTTGTTTTCAATTTGAGATTATTACAGATGAAGCTGTTATAAACACTTGTGTTCAAGAGCAGACATTAATGTAGTTGAAAATAAGCAATGGAATCAAGAAAATGAAAGGTTGATTCTTTGGGAGAAAGAGCTAATAAAATAGACATGCCTCTAGCAAGACTAATAAAGAGAAGATGGAATGTTTAAACAGTTTTTAGAAATTGTAAGAGAGAAAACTACTGATTTACTCTAGATTTAAAAATATCACAAGAAAATGCTATGAAAAGTTTTACATCAATAAATTTATAAACAGATAAAACACACTTTTCTAGAACTATGCAGAAATCATCAAAATTATATTAAAAAGAGAAAAACTGGAATAAAGCTTTAACTACCTTCCCAACTGTTCTACCTTCCCGATGGTTTGTAATAATTCTTTGCTATGTGAATATTTTGAAGCAGGATCAATTAGTAATATGATTTAAATATATGGCTCTTTTAGGTCTATTATTATTTTTCTAAATGTATTTGTATTTTTCAAAAAATTATTAAAATAGATTTCTAGGTGTTAGAAATCTTAGCATTTACTATTTATCTGATCCTATATCCACTCTGAGGACCTAGGATCCAAAGTGATACCAGCAGATTCCTAGGAACTAGTTCAAGGCCAGCTGGTTGCAAGTGGATATTGCCTTTAGTTTGGATTACAGAGCCATTAGAGCTCACAGGTGAGCTGCGTTGTTACACAATGTGGACACTTCTCAAGAGGATTATTTATCAGGGAGTGAACTGAATGCAAGTAATAAAACAGTTGTAAAAGATTCTGATCCCAACTGGCAGAACCAGTTTATGTTTACCAGGGAGCTGTGTACATTTGGTTATAGCAACAAAGAATCAGACTGCAAGCAGAAAAGTCTCATGAAAATCCCAACTTGGGTGGGCCCATAAATTTGGTGGGGCAGAGTCTCTAGGGATCTCTAAGGCGGGTCAAACAGTGTTAGCCAGGTTGATGGAGTCTCAGATGTGACACCAGCTTGCTGGCTCTGTTGGGGCAGAGTGTAGAAAAGGGACAATGGCATCTGTTCGCCTTGATGCCAGATACTTCAGTCTCTCCCTGTCTACTGCTGGTGTCACATCTCAAGTTGCTGCCCCATTGCTGGTGTTCAGACGGAGCGAGTCTGAGTAGGTGAGCCATATGTGGGTTCTTTAAGAGGAACTATTTGGGATTCCAGTATTTTCATCCACCAACTCAAATACCATTGTTTTTTGTAGCCATATTCCAGTCCACTCTCCTTGGTTGCCAGGTTACATTGTTGTCATGCAAACCATTCTCACTATATTAATAATGGCTGGACTTTTTCGGGAGAGACCTTGAATATATATTATGTATTTATTATAAAGAATTGGCTTATATGATTATGGAGGCTGAGAAGTCTCAAGATCAGCAATCTGGAGGCTTAGGAGAACTGGTGGTGTGGTTCCAGTCTGAGTTTGAAGGCCTGAGAACCAGTAGAGTTGATTATGTAAGTTTCAGTTCAAGTCTGGTGACCAGTGTCCCAGCTTAAACAGGCAGGAGTTCCCTCTTATCCTTTTTGTGCTAGTCTTCAATGGGTTGGATGAGGCCTACCCATATTAGGAAGAGCAATCTGCTTTTCTCAGTTTACCAATTCAAGTGTTAATTTCACCCAGAAACAACTTCATTGATAACTGCAGAACAATGTCTGACCAAATGTCTGGGCATCCCATGGCCTAGTCAAGTTGAGGCATAGAATTAAGCATCACAATCTGTGGTGCTCCATATTTTGCCGTGCATAATGCATATTCATGTTTTTGGCCCAAATTTATAGGAGAAAATCTTTTGTTTTAATTTTTTAATTCAAATTTTTGACATCATCTGTCTTACCAAGTAGATAACAAATGGCATCATCTATTTTACTCTGTGGGTAACAATACCTTGCTCTTTGTTTCATTTTATTGAACTGTTGGCTAAAACTCCTTTCGTTGCAAGTTCACTGTAAGTTCAGCAAAACTGATTATCATATTTCAGGGTATTATTTTGCATATCAATATCGATATTGCTTTCTAGAGTTACACTTTTAATGCATAAGCATAAATAAAAGAATTAAAAGCACTCATGTAGATACAGAATTAGTACTACCCATGTATAATGTACATCCTTATTTTTCACTCAAAAATTTGGTCAAAAAAGTGTGCATTATACATGGCAAAATATGGTATTTATGTGTAATACTAGAAATGTACATGCTTGATACATACACTATTATACAGCAACATCTTATTCAGTGTAATAATTAAAGTATAAAATGACCCAAACAGTAAAGATATGTTTAACAGAAAATTTTTTTACACTGCTTAATTTTTTAATGTAAAATAATTTGTATATAACATGATATTTGCTATTTCAACCATTATAATCCAGTGGCATTAATTACATCCACAATGTGTACAACCATATCACTGTCTATTTTTAAAACTTTTTCATAACTCAAACAGAAACTCTGTACCCATTAAGCAATAACTCTTCATTCCCCACTCCCTCTAGCCCTTGACAACTTTTAATTTACTTTCTGTTTCTATGAATTGGCCTATTTTCGACCTTTCACATAAATAGAATCCCAAAATATTGGTGTGTGTGTGGCTTATTTCACTTAGCATAATATTTTCAAGGTTTATTCATATTGTATCAGAACCATTTCTTTTTTATAGCTGAATTATATTTCACTGTATATATATATATATATATATATATATACTAGATTTTGTTTATTCATTTGTTGATGGACACTTGGGTTGCTTTTACCTTTCAACTGTTCAGACTAAGCCATAACAAACATATGCATACAAGTCCAGTCCTTGTATTTAATCCTTGTGGGTATACATGTAGGAGTGGAATTGTTAGTTCATACAGATTGCTTCAGTTTTTAAATTGAAATTAATTAAAACTAAAGTAAATTAAAAATTGTGTTCCTTAGTTGCATCAACCACATTTCAAGAACTCAGTAGCCACATATGGCTAGTGTTTACACTATTGGACAGTGCAGGTATAGAGTAGAACATTGCACTCAATAATTTCATGAATGACTTAATCTACCAAATGTGCCTCTCTTTCTCTACTGCTCAAATAAGCTTTGCCCATCCAGTTTTTGTGCTTTGGTTCAGTTTTCCTTGTGTCATATGTTTTTTGACCTGGGATATCCACCTAGTTCCTATTATCCCTTATGGAAATGATCTCTTTTAGGAAATATTATCACTGCAGTCGGCACTGATCTCTCGTACTCATAAATTATCAAAGTATTTACATTTCTGACATATACTTTGCATTATAGTTATTTACATATATATTTCTTAGTTCCTAATCTAGATTTTAACTTCCTTAGTTGTAAAGATATTAAAAGGAATTTTAAATTCCTTAGTTATAAAAGTAAGAACAAGAGCTATATCACCAAAGCAAAGCTCATCATTTGTTAAATGATTACAATGCCTCAAATACAGTCTTAATCATTACACACTCTCCATTTCATTGAGTCCTTCCACAGGCATAGGAAAGGAAGTCATGTTATCTGATTTCTAGGTTAGGGCTTAGAGGTTGAGTAACGTGTTTAAAACATTTTAAATGGGTGTTAGCATCAGGGTTCAAACTCAGGTCTGTCACATGCTCTTTCACATCTACTTATATTACTTTATAAACATTACTTTGGGAAATCTTTATAAACAATATCTCACATTTATTATTTACTGTGTGCCAGATTTCACTTTGTTTTTCATGTACGCAACAATTTAATTCTTACAACAATCTTATGAAGTAGGAGTTGTAATCACCATTATTTAATAATGTATGTGAAAATGGTACAGAAAAATTAAGTTTTATAGCTAATAGATGGCAGAGCCAGTATTTGAACTCAAGTAGTCTGAGTTCAGAGCCTATATTCTTAATAATCATGTTTCTTATAAATTACATTTAACAAACAGTTGGTGATTACTCTGTGTCCAGGCACTGTATACAGTGCTAGAAATTTAAAGACAAATTAGAACAGATTGTGGGTGTGTATTTTATGGGAGCTTAGTGTACTAAAAGAACAAATAAATAAACTTCTGTTACCCATACGAAAGTTACGAAATACACTACCACCACCACTAAACAATAAGAATAATGCGGACCTGCTGTTTCCCAGATACTGTTCTAAGTGTTTTGCAGACATTAATTTCTTTACCTTCACAACAACCTTGCAAGGTCATTATTCTTATTATTCCCATTTCAGATAGGGAAACTGGGTGGCAAAGATGTCTAAGCTGTGAAGTGGAAGAACTGGCTCATGAACACAACCAACCTGTCTTCAGCACCCAAGTGCCCGAGTGAATACTGCCTGCAGGTAACAATTTCAGTTTCTCTAGAGTGCGAACAAGTAGTGTTATAAATAAAACATTTAAAAAATTGACTTTAACCATATTCTGGAACTTGGAGAAATGAAAGCAATTGCAAAATGAGGTTCCAGAAGGTGCAGTTGCTAGAGTGGCCAGCAGAGGGTGAAGGGAGGCAGCGTTTGTAACACGCTGCTGTGGAAACGGGAACAGCTGCAGAATTGACCAGATCAGAAGTCCCCTCGTTCTCTAACTTTCTGTGGTTGTCCTTGTCTGAACTTTATTAGTTCAGTGCAACCTAAAAGAGTGCTTTCTTCTAATATAGATAGATATCTGATTTAACGTAATACTTATTTCAATATTTATTAAATGTTTGTTAAGAACTTCGCTAAAGAAATGAGTGTAAGATGATCCATACCCTTAAAGAACTCAGGGTCTCACTGAAGTGGCAGGATAAATACAAATTTAAAATTGTGCTATAAAGCATCATATTAATAAGGTTTTAGAGAAGTTTAGAGACAAGGAACAATAATGGAGCTGAAATAGAACAGGACTGCCTCATTGGAAAGGTAGCTTGTTCTAGTACTGAAGGGTGGGTAGTATATGCATAAGTAAAAAGGAAGGAGAAATTTGGTCTTTTTTTTTTTTTTCATTAAATTCAATTTACCAAGAATTTTTTAGCTGTCTTCCATGAGCAAGGTGCCATCCCAGAGAAAACAAGGGTTGGTTATACAGTCTCTGCCTGAAATCACAAATACCCCAGCAGCAATACTATAAGTCAGGGTATGATAGACAAATGTCAGAGTGCTCCGTTGGAAGTCATAAGAGCTGAAAACAAAATGGTATGTGCCTCTCATTCTAAAGAGAGGAACCAGATCATTTATATAGAACTTAGCAAGTTCATGGTCCTAGACTAGTTCTGCCAGCTTTAGCTGTTCACCCTCCCCCCACCTTACAAAGCTAAGGTTGAAGAAATTTGTTTGGAGATGAGGTAACAGCGTACTTAGCATTTCACCACCTAATTACACCTCCTCAAAAGAGAAGGGAAGAATGTGTTCCTCTATGGTAGAAATGCTCTAATAGACACAAATGAAAACTGCTAAGCTGCTGCAGAATTTGCTCAAGGAAAAGGATTTCAGAGCCTGGAGAACATTGACTTTTGTTGGCTTTCTAAACTGTTCCTGAGTATTGACATAGCTGAGTGTTGGTATATCTTTCTGTGACCTGTGATATTGGCAGGCTGTCAATTCCACTGAACTTCAGATGGGTTCAATGGAATGTCCATAAATCATGATGAGCTGCATCCACTCACCTCTTCTTTTATTTTTATCAACAGCAACTTATTTACTGCTTCAAAAGGAAATAGAAGGAAAAACAACCTCATATAGAGGCCAAGCTGTCTCTTCATCTGTCCTTGAACTTGGACCAAATAGCCCAGTAGTAGTAGTAGTAGTAGTACAGAATTTAGCAGATGTTCCCTCTTCTCAAATCAAGGAGAGACCTTTCTAGGGGGCACTTATGGACCTTTATGCCTCTTCGGGAACTTGAAGTTCTTACCACTGAATATATTAAATGTGAGATGCTGTGACTGGAAGTGCCTTGTCGGGTGGCAGAGCACACTGGTGGATGCTTTGGGACTGGGCTCTACTCCCTTGCATGGCAGAAGAGATGTGGATGTTTTTGAGACTTGATAAGGACTCTGTGGAGTAATGGTCCTAACCAAGTGTGCTGACTGAAGGACGTGAGCAGTAGCCAGACAGAAAAGAGGCAGACCAGGCAAGCACAAGGGATGCATGAGGAAGCCACAAGGGAGCCCCATAGAGTCAGAAACTATCATTGCCAGCTAGTGGGCCCTGCAGGTAGGATACAACTATACCTGCCACAAAAACTGTGCCCCCTTTCCTTAGCACCTTTCCTTCTCCACCCACCTCACCCCACTCTTCCTCCCATATCAGAAACAGTGACCCCTGGCAAGTTGAGGAAGTGGAGCTAGGAAAAGAGGGCCGATGTTGACCCCTTACTCCACATAGTTTAGGGAATAGAGGGAATTTAAATTCAAATGACTTTGGAGTTTGAAATTCTATTAAGTAAATGCTGCTTCAATACCTTTTAGTTTTTTTTTTTTTTTAGTTCTATGATACTGCTGTATGGTTCTCACTTTGTTTTCTTAGCTTTGCATTTTTTTATTTCCATCTTTAATATTGCTTTTACCTTATTTTTTAAAGTTGCTTTTGTGTTCCCATTAACATCTACATCATGAAGTACTTGCAAGAAATTTTCTTTCTGTGGCTCTACTAACTTCCAGAATGCTTTCCTCACCTGTATTCTCCTTTGTCACATTTATTTATTTTGGCTGATATGTGTTGGCAAAGTTCTTATGCCCTTCCTTTTTATTTTTCTTATATTGCATATGAGCAGCTTTTTCTAGACCTCCTGTTTGCTTTGCTGTGGTGTGGCTGAATTCCTCCAACTTTTCTATCACCTGAGGTTCAAGGGGAGTGGGAGAAGCCAACTGTTGCTGTGTACAGCCTCTGCTGGGGACCTTGCTTGGCTCTTCTAGGGCTTATTAAATTCTTCCTGTGCTAAACTCTGTCCATCTGTTGTAGTTCATTTCCATCACACTAATAATATCATTAGGCTTTGGATTATTCCTTCTAATCATCCTGGTATCCTGAGTTCTTTGTTTGCTTCAGAGAAAGTAGTCTGAAACTTTGTTTTGTTTTGTTTATTGGGTTATCTACTTCAATTCATCAATTTTCCCTTTCCACAAGCACCCACGTCTCCCCAGCAGCAATTTCTCTTCCTCTCAATCCCCACTCATTCCTCCTCTGGGTAAAAGATATGTAATAAATGGAAAGGTTTGCTCCTGTATCAATAATATGTGTGTAGGTTATTCCTTTCAGACATTAAGCATGCCTCTTTTTCACTTTCCCTCCCTCAGAGACTCTTGTCCTAATTATTTTCTCTTTTTTTGGTCCCTTTTGCTAAATTACCATGTATTGTTGGAGATAATTAATGCTTAGTGTCAATGATTGTTCTGCTGTCCTCTTCATTTTTCTCTCACCTGGAAGATACCCAAATAGTGAGTCCCAGTCTTTCCCTTTTCTGCTAGGATTTAAAGGTAGTTGTGATGGGACTTTTTCTCCCTTGTGAAGTTGTCTCCTCAAGGGTGACCCATATCTTCCAAATCTCTCTTTGTCATGTTTCATGGCAGGTTTGCAGAGTGGTTAAGATGTTTCAAGATTTTGTTCACTCATCTTTCCTGCATAGTGCTTGCTTGGAAGATGATGTCCAGAGGCTCGCCATATTGCTCTGAGCTGTGTTCTATAATTCTTGGAAACTTCTGTATCTTTCTTTAATAGCCACCGATTTTTGAAGGTTACGATTTGACTTTTCTCCTTCTTTGATTATTATTGATGTGTTTTTGCTGCTTTCATTTTTTCCCAGTTGCTATTTATGTAATTAATTTATGTGCAGTGGAAATTTTTTAATCTGGCTAAACTCTAATATCTAAACCTTGAGCTCTCTTATTCCCATTTGTAAGTTGTAGAAATTAAAGGACATAATGTTTATGTGATTTTCTTGAAACCCAGCTTACCAAAGAAAGTGGCAGGGAAGAGCTATGATTTGAGTTTAGATCTCTCTTTTATCCTGTAATCAATATTCTCCTCTGTAATCAACAGAGAGTAGTCAGGATTTTTACATAGGTGACTGATGAAATGAAGCATTCATTTTAGGTTCAGAAGCTGGCATGCAGCACACTAGAGATATATGAGATGAATTTGTAGGGTGGAAACAAAGAAAACAATGAAACAAGTTAGGAAGGTTTTATAAAATCAGATATAAAGCAATAGGCCTGAAGTAGAGCAGAACCTCTTTCATATCTTAGAGTTTTGAATTTGCTAATCAAGGTATTTTTCCTGATAGGTTTCTAGGATGCCACTAATTGGTCTATTGCATACTCAGATGTGTAAGAATTCTGTATTAAAATTAGGAAGCTTTGGGTTGGCAGGCAATGCCATGATTAGCTTCTAGTCAATTTTTGCCACATACTTGATGTGAGAGCTACACCAAATCACTTCAGTTTCCTTATGTTTAGATTGGGTAAGTTGAATTAAGTAGTAGTTCATAGTAAACACTTAGAAGCAAGGGGATGACATCAGCATCAATAGACTTTCCTCTTTTTTGTCTCCCCTTTCCAACAACCAATTTGGCATCCATTTATGATCAAAAGTACTTTGGTGACAGTTGTGGGATCCAGCAATACACCAAGGGTCCCAGGAGGAGGCCCACCCACCTGGACATCAGGCAGTACGCAGACAGACTTTGGTACAGGCTGTGGGACCACCAGGGTGTTATGAACTGGCCACAACCCCTGGGGAAAACTGGGAGAGTGCTGATGTGGGCAGACACCCATGGGTAAGAGAGGCTTTATAGTAATCTAGCCTTCCTAAGGAGAGTATCTAGCATTTCATTCAAAACAGAAAGAATACAAGTTTAGAGCATTGGAAAGGGTAAAGGAACTTTGCCAGGGCCACCCCTCCCCTCAGGCAGCACAACGTGGGATTGAACTATCTATTGTGACCTATCCCATGAGGGAAAGGGAGAATGGTGAATGAGTACCCTCCTACCCAGCTATCTGGGAGACTGGTGAAGAAACACACTTCTCTCTTGTAGCACCTAGGGTATTGTGGCAGACCCCCTAAGATGTGGGAGAGGGAGGAAATCAGGAAAGAGGCAGATAAGAATATTAAGAGGCATGAAAGGGATGTGGTTTCTGCTGACTGCATTTAGAACTCCTGCAGGAAGCCCACCCAGGAGCCACTGGGTGCACCTCACCCGATATGCCCCCACCTGGCTTACACACAGTCGCAGGAGCTTGAGTGCCAAGCCCACACCTCCTCCAACACTGCCACCAGCTCCTGTGCCCAATCTCAAACACAGCATTGAGAACAAGCTCCTGTAAACTGAGTCCCCTCAGAAAACAGGCCAAGGCCTATGGGCAAGGGAAAAAACCACGAACTTGTAGCATCACTTTATAGAAAACAAAATAGGGGTTCCCAGTAGCCAACCTGGAGATTTGTAAAACCCAGAGAAGACATATAATCTGAAGAATTGTGCCACAAGAGGGAGCAAGAAGTGTGGGCAGGTATATCCACAGGGGCCTGGAGAAAGTGTTCCCATACAGCCATGTGGGGCTGTGCTGCCCACCGCCCATAAATACTGGAGGCAGAGGTTTGGTGAAAAAGGAAAGGAGTCTAACTTTGGAAGAATAATAGGCTTCTGCTTTAGAGCTCCTTCCCTTTAAAATACCCAAAGGAAAATAACCACTCCACTCTACCCTTTGCCATCTCAGTTCAAGGTTGTGCCTCGAGTTTTTTTGTTTTGCTTGTTTGTTTTTTTTCCTCCCCATTTATAATTATCATTCTTTGGGATACACAGGTGGCTGTAGCATGATTGTCCAGGTGGCTTAGCTGGATCCTGGTCACAGTCTGGCTTCAGGCATCTCTCTCGAGTCTGTGTCCACCGGGCCTGGCAAAACTGCACAACACAGCTAACTGCCAGTGCTGCCTGCCGCCTCTCCTGCAGGGAGGAACACAAGGCTTCTGGCCTGGCTGCAAGGTCTCCTGGGCTGGACCTGACCCCACACTGGACTAATGAGGGGAAGGAGGGAGAACAAGTTTCTGAGCACCCTCTGTTTAATTATTCCACCCCAAAATCCTACGTGAGGTGGAAGTGTCCAAATTTCCAGCCAATCTAGGCTGGTGCCCACCACATGCATTAGCCTGCACAGTGTCTCTGCCAGTCTTCCTGCCACCACGAGCCATGATCCAGAAGCAGGTAGGAGGATTTTCTAGCCACACGTGGGGGCACAGCATCTCTTCCTGGGGTGGGTTGTCACCATGTTCACCTCCGTGATACACGTGTGTTGTGATCTTTTCAGCCTGTGTATACTCTGTGCAAGCTTCCTCCTGCTGTGTCACAAGCCACATTAGTTGTTTACCCTCACCCCGGAGGTAAGGCGATCTGCCACGCCCTGGTGGTGTTACAACCCCCCCCCCCAGGGGCTCTTCTTGTTCTCTGGTTCTTCTCTACCAGCTATTGCCATGAACTGTGGCTCTCAGTGCCCAAGTTTGGTAGAAAGGAAAGGAACTATTTTTTCAAAAGTTATACAGGTTCATATTAATGGCAGAATGTCACTGTTAAATTCCAAAGTCCCTTTAAAACATCCCCCCCCAGCCCCACACACACATACACACTCCTCCGTCCCCTTGCCATACCAGGCCAGTCAGGGGCACCGTATCTCAGGAAAGGAAAATAGAAGTCCCTAGCTTGGCTAGGCTCCCATTCTTAATCCAAAACTGCGTCCTCATGACAGCCGGGAATCCTTCTGCATCCTTTCAAATTGTGTGGCGGGGAGAGAGAGAGAGAGAGAGAGAGAGAGAGAGAGAGAGAGAGAGAGAGAGAGAGAGAGACAGCTCTGCTGCTGCATCTTGCTTTCCTGCTTTCTAAGCTGCGTGGTCAAGTGAGCCCCTTCTCGGCTCCCAAAGCATCATGGTTAAGCCCCAGAACCGCTGTTGTGCCTGGGTTTAAATCCTGGCACGGATCTTCCTCTGTAACCCCATTTCCAACTCCTCCCACATTGGGTTACACCTGCCAGCAGTCTGATTTCTTCTGCCTTTCTCAGCTGCCATTGTTAGTCTGGGCAAGGGGCCATGAAGCAGAAGCCACTTCCAAGCTGCTCTTGCAAGCTCAGGAAGCCCCTCAGCCTACATAATATCATGGGTTAGAGTCATGCCCATCTCCCTGACTCTGAGTGCAGGCACAGCTGTTTAACATTATTAAAATACTGGCCAAGTTTTTTAGATGTGCAAAGTAGCTATCAATGGCCCTGCTCCACTTCCCTCATCATCCAAGTGACAGCTATTGGGGTTTTCTCCATTTTGAGGGACCTTCAGCTCCATACCTGGTTACAGTGGTGGCTTTAATCCACCACCTTGGGGATCCCTCCACTCTGCCCAGTAATCTAGCCAGACCCCACCCCCCATTGTAAAAGTATCATATATAAGTTGGCCAACAAAAAATATCTGCCACCAGAAGATAATAAAGGCCTAAGGAGGTGTCTGCTGCTTTAACTGCTAAAACAGCAACACAAAACTCCAAGGAACATGAAGAATCAAGAAACATGTCATCACTATAGATAATAATACTACAGTGTACAAGTTTAAAGACATGGAATTTTATGATTTAGATGATAAAGAATTAAAAATAGCTGTTTTGATGAACTTAATGAGCTACAAAAAACAAAGAAAATTTAATGACATCAGGACAGCAATTCATGAACAAATTGAGAAATTTAACAAAGAGATCAAAATTACAAAGAGAATCAAGCAGAAATTCTGGAGGTGAAGAATTCAGTGGACAAAATGAAAAGTGCTATAGTAAGCATTCACAGCTGGATATATAAAAAAAAAAGATAGTATCAGTGATATAGGGCATAGGAACTTTGAAATAATCCAGTCAGATGAGAACAAAAGAAAAAAAATTACGAAAGTTGACCCTGGCCAGTAGTTCAGTGGGTCAGAGTATCATCTTGATACACCAAGATTGCAGGTTTAATCTCCAGTCAGGGCACATAAAAGAAGCAACCAATGAAAGCATAAATGAATAGAAAAACCCGCTGAGCTCTCTCTCTTTCTTCTCTCTCCCCCTACCCCCCTCCCTCCTCTTCCCCTCTCTCCCTAAACTGAAAAAATAAAAAAAGAATTAAGAAAGCCTACGTGATCTATGGGACACTATCCTATGAACAAGTAGTAGACTAATCGGAGTTTCAGAAGTAGAAGAGTAGCAAAGGGAGCAGAAGGGTTACCTGATAGCTGAGAATTTTCCAAACCTGGGAAAAGATTTGGACATCCAAGTTTACTAGGCTAATAGATCACTCCATTATCTCAATGCAAAACAACCTTCTCCATGACACATTTTAAAGAAACTGTCAAGATCAAAGACAAAGAGAGAATCCTAAAAGCTTCACATGTAAGGATGTACACAGGTTCAAGGTGAAGGGATGAAAGAGAAAACATTCCAGGCAAGTGGAAAGCAAAAGAAAGAGGGAATAGCTATACTTATGTTAGACAAAATAGACTTAAAGCCAAAAAATGCTAATAAGAGGCAAAGAAGATCATTATATAATGATAAAAGATTCAATTTATCAAAAAGATATAATAGTCATAAATATATACATACCCAGCATTGGAGCAACTCATATATTAAGCAAATATAGTTTTGAAGGGAGAAACAGACAATAATGGGGGACTTCAGTACCCCACTTTCGCCAGTGCATAGATCATCTGGACAGAAAATAAACAAGGAAATATTGATTTAAACTATATGTCAGATGAAATAGACCTGAAGGACATATATAGAACATTCCTTTTAACAATATCAGAATACACATTCTTTTAAAGAACACACAGAAAATTCTCCAGGATAGATTATATGATAGGCCACAAAAAAGAAAAACTCTTAGCAAATTTAAGAAGATTGAAGTAATGCTAAGTATCTTTTTCTTTTAAGTATATTTTATTGATTATGCTATTACAATTGTCCCAATTTTATCCCCTTTGCCTGCTTGCACCTGGTATCTCACTTCTCTCCAACAACCCCCATCCTTATAGTTCATGTCCATGGGTCATGCATGTAAATTCTTTGGCTTCTCCACTTCCTATACTATTTTTAACATTTCTCTGTTCATTTTGTTCCTACAATTATGCTTCTTAATCCCTGCATTGTTTCCCCA
>PVKU01010825.1:0-48646 GCA_004027475.1 Anoura caudifer | reverse complement strand
AGTATTATGAAGTGACCTTCTGGGTCCCTCTTTATGGCCCTTCTTTTGAAGTCTATTTTGTCTGATATGAGTATTGCTACCCTGGCTTTTTTTTTTTTCCTGTCCATTTGCCTGGAAAATTTGTTTCCAGCCCTTCACTTTGAGTCTGTGTAGGTCTTTTGTCCTGAGGTGGGTCTCTTGTAGGCAGCATATGTGTGGGTCATGCTTTCTTATCCATTCAGCTATTCTATGTCTTTTGATTGGAGCATTTAATCCATTTACATTTAAGGTCATTATTGATAGGTACTGATTAATTGCCATTTTCATACCTATTTCTCTCTCTCTCTCTCTCTCTCTCTCTCCCTCCAACCCCCTCCCTCCCTCCCTCCCTCTTTTCCTTCCTTTCCTTAAAGCAGTCCCTTTAGCATCTCTTGCAGAACTGGTTTAGTAGAGGTGTATTCTTTTAGACTTCTTTTGTCTGAGAAGCTCCTTATTTGGCCTTCTATCTTGATTGAAAACCTTGCTGGGTGAAGTAGTCTTGGTTGCAGGCCTTTGGTTCTCATTACTTGGAATATTCCTTGCCATTCTCTTCTGGCTTGGAGTGTTTCCATTGAGAAGTCATCTACTAACCTTATCAGGGCTCCCTCGTATGTTACTTCCTTTTTCTCCCTTGCTGCCTTTAAGATTCTCTCTTTGTCTTGGAATTTTGCCATTTTAATTAGGATGTGTCTTGAAGTGGGCCTCTTTGGGTTCCTCTTGATTGGGACTCTCTGTGTTTCCTGGATTTGTATGACTTTTTCTCTCATCAAATTAGGGAAGTTTTCCATCATTACTTTTTCAAATAGGTTTTCTATCCCTTGCTCTTCTTCTTTTCCTTCTGAGATCCCTATTATACAGATATTATTACGTTTCATATTGTCTTGCATTTCTCTTAATCCCTCTTCATTCTTCCTGAGCCTCTTTTCCTTTTCTTGCTCTTTCTGGGTGTTTTTTTCTACTCTGTCCTCCAACTCACTGATCCGATCTTCTGCTTCATCAATTCTGCTTTTCATTCCTTCCACTGTGTTTTTCAGTTCAGAAATTGTGTTCTTCATTTCCTCTTGGCCCTTATTGATAGTTTCTATTTCCTTTTTCATGTTGATATAGTTAGCAGTGAGTTCATTGTAGCTTCCCTGTAGTTTCTGGTAGCTCATTGTGAGCTCATGGAGCTTCCTGACAATCATTGCTTTGAACTCAAAATCTGATAGTTGAGTTGCCTCCATTTCATTTAGCATTCTTTCCGGGGCTTCCTCCTTTCCTTTCATTTGGGGATTGTTTCTTTGTCTTCCCATTGTTTGTGAGACTCTTCTTGTCAGCCTCAGCTACTTAAATTGATCTGTTCTGGCTCCCTGGGTTTATGATGTGAACTTCTGTGGTAGAATACCTGTGAGATTCAGTGGTGCAGTCTCCTTTGTATATCATGGTGTTCACAGCTTCCATTGTTTCAGCTGTTGAGATGCTCTCTTTTTGGGTCCAACTGTGGTTTTTTCACAGTTCCAGGTTTTTTGTTTTTGTTTGTTTGTTTGTTTGTTTGTTTTTTATCTCACCTAGGATCACGAGTGTGAGCTCTGGTTCTTCCACAAAGCCCCCTCCTCTGGTCACAGGGCTGCCCCCAGTCACAGGGCTGCCCCTGGTTGTAGAGTCTCCCCCAGTTGCTCAGCCACCCCTGGTCGCAGAATTGTCCCTGGTCACAGGGCCTCCTCCAGTCGTAGGTCTGGGTGAATCATTGTCAGACTCCTGCACAATTCAATTTTCTCTCTGTCCTGGTTGGGTTTTCTTTTCTTTTCTTTTTTTTTTGGTTCTATATTTTTGTTGTCCTTAATCTTGGTTGTGAGAGGAGGCACAGTGTGTCCAGCTATGCCTCCATCTTGGCCGGAAGTCCTTCTCAGATGAGAATTTTTAAAGAAATCTTCACATGTGGAAAGTAGCATCTCCATGGAACAACCTTTACTTTACATGTAACATGCCAGCATATGGGAGAATATGAAAAAAATGTATGAAGTAGTATAGAAAGCACATCTTCATTTCCTAGGATTGTGGTTATTGAGGGGATAAAATCTGCATCATTTTTTGGACAGGTATTGCCCACACTCACATTGAAATGAAATGTCTGTCAAAACTTGACATTTCTATAGACAGGAGATTCCCTTCAATGGCTGTCCTGGTCAGTGAGGAAACATAATTTCTGTATATTTTTATGGCTCTTTATCAAGCTCATCATATTCTGGATTGACCTGAAGATCTTCCAGTGAAGCACCAGTTTCAAATTGACCTGCTAAGATCGTTGTGAATTTTATCTAAGAAATGGTACTAAGTAAATAATTACTGAGTAAAGTGATTACAGTTACTGTTGAAGCTGACTTCGTATGCACCATCTCAACTGTGGTTTCCACACCACAAGAGCACACCAGTTCTATGTCCCTGAGCACCAGCAGGGAGAGGCTGATGCTGGGGAAACAGGAAACCAGAACCTGAGCTGTCTGCATCAACCACAGATGAGAATGTAAAAAGGCAGTAACATAAGTGTAAAAATGAAATTCAGCATGTAGGAGGTGACACAGGTGACCACCAGCATCAGCACGGTGTGGATGGCTCTGGTCTCTGGAGGGCATTGGTGGCGGCTGCGGGGGTGTGAATGTGCTACAGCCTCTGGTGGTGTCTGTGCAGGTGAAGCACCATGGAGACGCCGGGCCAGACCGTGAGGACAATGAATGTGACACAGGACATGACCACAGGATGGCTCCCTCGGGCCCGTGTGGTGACAAGGGACAAGGATGGCAAATACCAAGTTGCCCCTCACGAGCAGCAGTGGGCAGGAGCAGAGAAAGTGTCCCCTGTTCCCTGGGTGGAGCTGATTTAGAGTCTCGTCATCACAGGGGTGCGGGGACATCTGTGCCAGGGCCTCCAGTCACCGTGTCTGCTGCTGGGCACATTCTTTTAGCTCCTCTTCTTGTCAGAGCTTGTCCCCAGGTCCCTCACACTGTCATTCTGTGACCCAGGGCTGGTCTTCCTGTGCGTTCCAGTCCCACAGCTCTCGCTGGTCACATCCTCAGGTCTGTGGCTTCTCTTGAAAAATAAAATCAGCCTCCACACCTCACATATAAATTCTTTCTGTTCAAATTAGAAAACTTTGGGTTCCATTATTTGTTCCAGAAATCAATCAGCGATAATTACAGAGAACAAGCATTCTAAGGTTTTCAGGATATTGAACTGAGAGCTGCTTTCTAAATCTTCCTCTTTACCCCATGTTAGAGAAAACAGCATGTATCTTTCACCCTCATATGGCAATATATGAACTACCTTTGCATCCCCAGTCATGGGGAAAAACATTTATGTGTGGATTTAAGTCCTTTCCCCAACATGGGCCCTCACTCACCACTGAATTGTGTGGTTCAAAATCTCTCTGAGACCAGGATGGCTTGTGGACTTGTTACAAAATACTCAAATTTCTCCCCCAAAATTTTGTCAGGATGTTGGGTATGTTACGGAAAATAATTCGGAAAATAATGACTCTGGCGTGATTGGGGTGATGGAGTGAGGCTTTATTATACACGCAGACCCAGAGGAGGCAGTCTCCAAATTCTGGGCCCCGAACCTTGGCTGGGCAGGGCTTTTATTGCTCTCTGGATGCCATATCCTATGTGACAAAAGCAGGAGGTACAGAAGCTGATGCGAAAATAACTCTAGCCTTGAGGTGTCCTTATCGGAAGCTGGGTGTACAGAAGCCAAAGCAGAAATTATGACTACCTAACTGAAACCCAACAGTTTTGTGGTTTCTAAGTAACCTAAACAAAACTCTTTCCCAGTTCCTGGTCCCTCTTCTGGGTCACTTTGTCCTAGTTGAATTTTCTTCTACAGGTACAATGTCTAAGTTAGCACTTTTTTAAACTTTAAACATTTTTTTTTATTTTTCAAAACAGTCAAAATAGAGTATTTATTAGTTTCACCTGTAAAGCACAGTGATTAAACATTTATATAGCTTGTTAATTAATCTCCCTGATAAATCTAGTATACATCTCACACCATATGTAATTATGACAACATTATTGACTATATTCTCTAAGCTGTACTTCACATCCTACTAATAAGTGTCCAGGGCTGGTACAGAACAACCATCATATTTTTGCTGACTTGGGTGGAAGTTATAAGAGGAGCTCAGGAAGGTGAGTGTAGAAGTGGTGAAGAGCACAGCAGGACTATCTCAGAATATCTCTCAATATTCTGAGAATATTCTGAATAATTACTAATGAATGACAAACACCAAATGGTGACTATATGACAGGGAGACCTGGCCATCATCAACCTGGGTGGGTCCCCAGGATGAACGTCCCCACTATTGGGACAGAGGGCTGCAGTGTCCAGTCCTTGTTCCTTCCTCTTCCACAGTCCTGGCTCCCTTGGTGGCCTCATCCACACTCACAGATTTAAATGACATTTTTGTAGCATCACCTCCACATCTGTGTCTCCAGCCCAGACATTTCTCCTCAAGGTCCCCACCCTCATCTGTCCAACCTGACACCTCACTGGTGTTTGTAACAGATATCACACCTTGACCTTCTCCTCAGCTGAACCCTTGACATGCCCACCCCTCTCCCCTACACTTTTGCCAGAGTCTTCCCCATCTCTGCTGATATAATCCCATCATTCTGCTGGCACACTACAAATGTGGGGTACCCTATTTGACTCCTTTCCCACACCCCAGATTGAATCCTTATGAGATGCTGTGAAATCCATCTTCCAAATGCATTCAGTGTCCAGTCCCTTCCCACTGTTCCCACCACTCACAGCCCTGTCAGAACACCCAGCACCTGCAGCCTGGAACCATGGGAGGTTTCCCACACCTTTCCCTCCTGCCTCGCTGGTCCCTTGTCTCCTGATTCTGTTCTCAGTTCAGCAGCCAGACTAACACTGTGGCACAAGGGCTCTCCCTTGGGAAGGAACTCTCAGAGGAAGCCACTAAGAACATTAGCTCCTTGGCCATGACCTTCCAGGACTCAGCATCTGCAGGATGAGAGCAGTGTCTGCAGTGGATTAAGGACAGTGGACACTGGAACAGCTCTGGCTTTAAGCAGGTGTTCCTCACCTTCAGATTGGTCAGCTCTCTGAACCCCACATGGACACCCCTGAGGTCTACAAGAGAGGGGCTTAAAGCTTGGGCTGACTCCTAGGCAACAAAGCGGCACTTGGTTAGAATCAAGGGACTCAACCAGCCACAGGCAGAGGTTCCAAAAGGTCACATTCGGATGTGTGGGAAGAAAGGCTTAATTGTGCATGGAGCACAGGTGGTCACAGGGAACATCACTGGGGAGCAGTGAGGTGCCCTTGTCCTGTGGCACACAGTCTGTCCCACCCAGGTTGTCTCCACACCTCATGGTACATTTACGAATGTAAAGTGACTTAGAACAGCTTAACAATGGGGTGAAGGTGTCAATGGGATAACACCTACTGGAAACAAAACCTCTTAGAGCTTTTTATTTTGAAAGATTTTATTTATTTATCTTTAGAGAGAGGGGAAAGGAAGGAGAAAGAGGGAGAGAAGTTGGTTTGACTTTGGGTGGTGAGCACACAGTGCAATGTATAGATCCTGTATCATAAAAATGTGCACCTGAAGCCTAAACGATCCTCTTAACCAATGCACCCCAATGCATTTAATAAAAATACTCTAACAATTTAAGAGAATAAGAATAGGTACAATATCTACAAAAACAAAGAAACAATAAAACACTCCAAAGATGGAGGCTGCAGGCAGACCCAGCCCTGAGCCAGGATGCCCCGGCCCCATGAAGCCCTCACTGAGCACAGTCCTGGAGCCACCACAAGGCCCAAGTAATGCTCAAGTCCCTGAGATCCCAGGTCCTGGTGGGACAAGGTTCTCCTGAAGTAGCAAGGACAAAGGAGCAACAGAGATGACTGACTCGAGGAATGATCAGGATGGGGTTGGCCTCACCCCAACACTGCTGGGACAGGATAGTCCCCAGGGGAGAGGGCGCAAGTCCCTGTGGGGAGTTTGGCCCCGTGACCAGCTCCTCACATGATGCTGATAAAGATGCAGACAGGTTCAGATGCCAGTTGCAGAAAGAGCCGTCAGGGAACCTTAAAGTCACAAGGGGAGGCTGCGAAGACTATTTTAGCAGCAAGCCCCATAGAAGGCAGCTCTCATACTGGGAAAGAAAGTTGTGATGAAGAACTTCAGGTGAGTCTCAGAAGTGTCACATTCTCCCACAGCCACCTCATGCTCAGAATGTCCCACTCTGAGAATCCCCAAAACACATTTGTACCCCTTGGTCCCAATGCCCTCAACCTCCTTCCCTCAGGGTCTCACCTTTAGGAGCTGAGAGAAACACCTCTGAGCCCTGGGCACTGTGGCTGCCTGGGTAGAAAACACAGCAGAGTTATGTGGGGGGAGCCCCCATCATAGACTCCAGTCTGCGCTCTCCCAAGGGTCCCAGAAGTAACCTCTTTGACACCCAGACTTACAGGCAGCCTGAAAGTAGCTCTCCCTGCCTCTGCCTGTGGGAAGAAAACGTTCTGTGAGAAGTCAGGGGGAAGGCTGGTCCTGTGACCCTAAAGGAACCCCACACTCCTGAAGCACAGGGAAAGTTCCAGAACTGTGACTGAACACCCAGGGTAGGATCAGGAAGTACGGGGAAAGTACATTTGTGCAGACTGGACCAACTGCCCTTCTAGACATATGTCCTTAGCAAGGACCTCCCCCTCTGACTAATGACAGCTGGTCCAGGTGAATCAGTCCCCATCACTAGAATCATCTGGTGATAAATGTGTCCTTCAGTTTCCCATGGGCCTCACTAAAGGTTCAGTGTTAGGAAATAGGCCCCAGAAGGACAAGCACCCATGTGGGGACAAGATGCCCATTAAGGAGGCAGAGCACCTTTCCACCTAGGCTTGACCCCCAGGGGGTCAGGAACTCAGCCCACCCCCCTTTGCTCACCTGAGTTCTTCCTCCTCCACAGCACAGCTCCAGTGACCACAACTCCAAGGAGACCCAGGGCAGCAGCGATGCCCATGATGGTGATGGTGGTCTGAGGAGGGGGATCTGTGAGGGGAAGGTGAGAGGTCAACCTCAGGCCTGAGTCCTAACCCTGCTCAAGGAGACCCTGAGGAGAGGCTCTGTGCCCACGCCACCTCCTCACCCCATCTCAGGGTCAGGGGCTCAGGGAGCCCCTCATGCTGCACACAGCACGTGTATCTCTGCTCCTCTCCAGGGGGCACAGCCACAGCTGCCCACTTCTGGAAAGTCCCATCCCCCGCAGGCCTGGTCTCCACAAGCTCCATGTCCTGGGTCAGGTCCTCCCCATCACGCTGCCAGGTCAGGGTGATGTCCACAGGGTAGAAGCCCAGGGCCCAGCACCTCAGGGTGACCTCATGGTCAGAGATGGGGTGGTGGGTCACGAGTGTCTTTGGAGGGTCTGAGGGGAGGGTGAGAAAATTCAGGAACTCTGCATGGTCATGGGACACTCCAGCAGTGCTCATGTGACCACCATGAGAGTGGACAGGACAGCAGGAGTGGGGGAAGGGAGAGCAAAACCCAGACATCAGCCTGGACAGAGGCACCTGGGATCATCTCCTATTTTCTGGAAAGTTCCACAATCAGTGTGAGAACCTAGGGTAGGAATGTCCAGGTCTCTAAGGGGAGACACAGACTCAGGTGGAGGCTGATGACTCAGAAAACCCTGAGCCAAGCCTCCAGAGAGGGTCTCAGCCCCAGAACCAGAGAGAGCGTCCTGGTGCACCAGGTGCTGCAGGGTATGAGGGAACTGCTGTGGGGTGTTTCAGGGAGAGGCTGGGTCCCTTATTGTCCTTTAGAAAAAGCTGGGCCCTAGGGTGAGTCACAGAACAAGGAAACGTGGGGGACTCTTCCCTCTCCCGAGCAGGAGGGACATTCTGTCACTGCCCCATTTTCCTCCTCTCCTTGCAGGAAGCCACCCCAACCCACAGGACCCCTCCTCAGGGATGCCGGGGCCCTGGTACCTGCTCTGAGCAGCATCTCCTTCCCCTTCTCCAGGAGCAGGCGGAGCCGGCGCACGCAGGTGTCCTCCAGGAAGACCCTCCGGACGTCAGCGTCAGGGACCCGCACAACGTCGCTGCAGCTGACCCCCGCGGCAGCAGTCCACGATCGTAGGTCCCGGTTCAGAGCGACGAAGTTGGTGCCGTCGTAGGCGAACTGACTGTCCCCGCGGAGGAAGCGCCAGTCCAGCCCCATGACACAGCCGGTCATTTCCTGCCAGGTGGGCGATACTGACCCCCGACCCGAAGTCAGCACCAGCCACTTAGCCAGACAGGTAGGACAGTCTCGCCCAACCGACAGCCCTGGTGACTAACCCTAAACTGGAATGAAAACAAGTGAAAATACTCCCGGGCTGTTCCGTGGTTGGGACATCGGCAGGTTCCGCAGTTTCGGGGTGATGCTCGGACCTGCAAACTCGGGGCGACCCCGACCCGTCCATGGGGATGGGGGTCGTGCCAGAACCTGGGCGCGCGGGGCTCACCGTCCTCGCTCTGGTTGTAGTGGGCGCGCAGGTTGTTCAGGTTCGCTCTGCTTCTCCGTTGGTTGTGCTTGATTTCCCGCGTCTGCTCCTCCCAAAATTGTGCGCCCTCCTGCTCCACCCACGGCTGCTCCATCCACGGCACCCGCGGCTCCAGCGTGGCACTCGCCGCATCGCTGTCGAACCTCACGATCTCCGTGTTGTCCACGTAGCCCACGACGGTGTACCGGTACTCTCCGCGGCCCGGTCCGGACACGGCGGTGTGGAAGTATCTCAGGCTGTGGGGGCCTGGGGGCGGGCCGACAGGGTCAAGGGTCCGGGAGGATGGAATAGGGGACAGTAGTTGAGGGGAGCGGACGGGAGAAAGGGGATGCCAGGGGCAGAGGCGGGAGTAGGGGGTCTGGGGTCTGGGCCGGGGGTCCTGCGTCCCTGCGGAGTTCCCCACGCTCCTGCCCCACAGAGGCCGTTCCCTCCCGACCCCACACTCACCCTCCCAGGTCTCGGTCAGAGTCAGGGCCCCCGAGAGCAGTAGAAGGGTTCGGGGCCCCATGAGCGTCTGGGGAGGTGAGTTCCCGTTCTTGGTGAGGCTTTCTAACCGCAAGCACGGTGACGCTGATTGGCTGCTCTTTAGCTCGTTTACCCAATGGGAGTGAGAATGTGCTTTGCACCTTGAGTATTCACGTCTGGGAACCCGGGACTGTGCCCCAGCCCTCTTCCTGCACAAAGAACCCTCTGCGCACCCCTCGCCCCCACCGTTTGCTGGCCCTCCTGCTGCAGCCAGGCTATACAAACAGGCAGAGGAAGTAGATATGGGTTCTCCTATATCTATTTGTGTTCCTCATTCCACTGACTCTTTACTGACCTCTCAGCCCACTCAACACTCTTTGACAGTTGCTTGGTTTCTTAGGAAGTGTCCTGCTCTCTGCACCTGATATCACTTTAACTCGGTGTGATCACCTTAACCTTGCAAATCTCACCCCCTTTACAGGATGAAGACAGTTGTGTTGTGCTGACTGACCACCTACTAGTTCCTAGGAATGATTTACAGGAAACTCCCACTGATGATGCTATTTTAATTTGGTTACAGAGGGATCTTATCTGATGGATGAAGAGGGACATTACTGAGTGGGATATGCAGTAACTTCTGTGGTGGACATAATCTACTTCTGATCTACTAGAAGTAAAATCTTCCCATCATGCTGAACTAACTGCTCTAACCTGGGCTTGTCACCTGGACAAAGATCTAAGCAAACAATGAGAACAAGAACAGAATCAGAGAAATGCACGTCACATGGAAGGTTTTCAGTGGGGAAAGGAAGGGGAGGAATGGGGGAGAAGGTACAAGGAAGAAGAAGCATAATTGGTAGGCATAAAATAGATGGGAGAGGTTAAGAATAGTATAGGAAACAGAGAATTCAAAGAACTTATATGCACAACACATGGACATGAACTAAGGGGGGAATGCTGGAGGGTTGGGGGAGAGGGTAGAGGGAGGATAAAGGGGAAAAAATTGGGAAACTGTAATAGCATAATCAACAAAATACACTGTAAAACAAAACGAAAACAATCAAACAACAACAACAAAAAGGGTGAAGGGATTGAAAACCAGGACAAAACTCCTGAAGGATGCTTTTGCAAAAGGTCTCAGCAATTTAAATGTGCTGACATTTTGACAGAGAAATTTCTCTATTACACATTTATCCTAAGAAGATAATCATATATATATTTTTTCTTGTATTTTGGTTTTATAAAGGCAAAAGGATGGAATGTCTCTAAATGCTCCAATCAGTAGAGTGATGGTAACTATGGACAGAGGATCTCAGGCAGTGACATCATGGGATCTACACAGAGGGTCAAGTGTGAACTTCAGGGCAAACCCAAGGCACTCGGTATGGAATCCTTTGAGGGGAAAGGAGACTCAGAGAGATTCGGGTGGTGGGGCTGTGGTGAACGCAGGGCGTGTTCTCTCAGAGCCTTGATGACTCACTCTCACTGGGTCATGGAACAATTGTGGGCCTAATGGGTTCTGCCTCAGGACAACCCTGTGGTGTGGGGTGTGTGGATGCTTGACTTCCTCTGGATAAGATTTCACATCCTGAGTCAGGGGATTTTTAAACTATGTTTATTAAAGCTGGGGAGAGTGGCACTAAGGAAGGACTTAGGGTAGAAGAAACAACTGGAAAGAGCCTAGGCAGCGCTGCTTTGGTTTCTGAAATGTTACAGGATAGGAGTGAGTCAAGGCTGGGCTGCTGACTGCTCACTGGAAAGTAAAACTCACAGAAAGGAGTGAGCCGAGGCAGAGCTATTGTTACTTCACTGGGAAGTAAAACTCACAAAGAGAGAAGTGAGCGAAGGCAGGGCAGCTGTCAGCTCACCAGAGTGTGACAAAAAGGGGACCTTGAAGACAGGATGTGGGATAAGCTGAGACAAGCTGCTGCTGCCCCGCTGCTCCCCCTGACTGATATTCTCAAGCACACTTTAGAGCTCAGAAGGGAGAAAGAAATTCATATCTGATACAGGATGTGGGGGCTCTGTAGAGCAAGCTGCCCCAAGTCTCTAGGGTGATTTTCTTTCTTCTCTGTGGGCGAGAACCTTAGGGGAGGGTGTCACCAGAATATACACCAGGTTTGCAGAGGTGTTTTTAATACACCCCTTTGATGCTGATGCATCAGAATGAGACTATAGAAGCATTTGGGGTTGTTCTTTTTCTTCTCCACTGTTATACTTTTATCTTAGGTCTGTCTGGCTCTAATAGGATTTCTTGTTATTTGTCCCCCTGACCTCTTCTGTCCCTGGGTTCATCTGGTGCAAATGGCATTAATTGGGTCTCTGTTGTTTATTTTCCCCTGACCAGGGAGATTTAAGCTATATATTCTCTGGTTAGGGAGGAGAGGTACAAATAATTTCTTCTCAAGTGTCCTTGGTTAGGGGACATAAAGTCTTTCAATTCACCAGCTGACTATAAGTGGTTCAGACCCTTTGGCCTTGCTTAATTTTCTTGCTTCAGCTTCCCCATTCCACTTCCCCAGGAATTTTTGTAACTTCCTACTGTCCTGTCTCACTCTGACTCTGTACTCCCTGCAAGTGAACTTTTGCAATGTTCCAAAATGTTCTGTGATAGGAGACTCGCTAGGCTCAGTTCAGGAGGACATCAATGGGACATCTCTGTGTACTTGGCTATCCAAACCAGTCAAGTTCATCACCCAGCATGGAATTCAAGGCCTCCACTGTCTCAGTATTAGTTAGAGTCTGGAGGCAGAATGGAGAACCAGAGCAGGACCCTGACTCTGTGACTCTGGCCCTGTTGTGGGGGAGATGGGCCATTAGCAGAAATCACACAGACAAATGTAATCATGACCCAGTGTTGTGAGGGAAAGTTCCTGATATCACGTAAATGCATAACCAGGAGACCTATGGGCCCCCTTCCAGTGGTCAGAATATTATGTGAAAGACGTAAAAGACAATGGCATTTGAAATAGAACAAATATACACAATCATAGAACAGGAAAGATCACTTGGATATTTAAAATATCATCAGAGAAATGAATAATTCAATAGGTGAACTAGAAGATTCAAATTGTACTCCTACTGAGTTGTACAAATGGAAAAGTGTGGGCAAGCTGCAGAAAAGACCTGTTAGTCTATCAGTCAAGGGATCTCAACAAGTTTATAATGACAGTTTAAAATAGTATGGAAAAATAAAAATAAAAATTATGATGAGGACTTCCAGCCAAGATGGAGGTGTAGGTAGACACACTGTCCCTCCTTGCACAACCAAAATTAAGGACAACAAAGATTTAGAAACAAGAACACAACCAGAACTAACAGAAAATTGAACTGTATGGAAGCCCAACAACCATTCATCTGGACCGGTAAGAGGGGCGGAGTCACAGTAGGAAAAAACGGGGGGGGGGTTGGCTGACCCGGTCGCACACGAGTGCCAGGCGTGCAGGTGGCGGCTAGCGGACTCCAGGCACAGGGTGGCGACAGGTAGACCCAGTGAGGCTGCGCAAGGTGGCTGGCTAACCAGGCAGTCCCACATTCGTGTGCAGATAATCCAGGCAAAAACAGGGAGCGAGACAGGCCTCACAACCCAGGACCCCAGCACTGGGAAATAAAACCTAAAAACATCAATTGAAAACACTTGTGGGGGTTGAGGTGCCGGGAGAAACTCCCAGCCTCACAGGAGAGTTCACTGGAGAGACCCACAGGGTCCTAAAATGTACACAAGCCCACCCACATGGAAATCAGCACCAGAAGGGCCCAATTTCTTGTGGAAAGTGATGGAAGGGACTGAAATATGAGAGAGAGTAAAGCAAGCACCATTGTCCCCTCTCGGACCCCGCCCCCATATACAGCATCACAACCCGGCAGCTGGGCTGCCCCGCCCTGGGGAACACCTAAGGTTTTGCCCCTCATACACAACAGGTGCAACCAGACCAAAAAAAAAAAAAAAAGCTCAAATGGAAGAAAAGATCAAAGCCCCAGAGCCAATTCATCTAAGCGACCAAGAGATAGCTAACCTATCAGGTGCACAGTTCAAAGCACTGGTGATCAGGATGCTCACAGAATTGGTTGATTTTGGTTGCAAATTAGATGAACAAATGAAGGCTACAATAAGTGAAATGAAGAAAAACTCACAGGGAACCAATAGTGATGGGAGGAAAACTGGAATTCAAATCAATGGAGTGGACCAGAAGGAAGAAACAAACAAACAGAAAAGAAGGAGGAAACAAGAATTCAAAAAAATGAGGAGAGGCTTAGGAACCTCCAGGACATCTTTAAATGTCCCAGCATCCAAATTATAGGGGTACCAGAAGGGGAAGAGCAAGAGCAACAAGTGGAAAACTTATTTGAACAAATAATAAAGGAGAAATTCCCCAATCTGGCAAAGGAAATAGACTTCCAAGAAGTCCAGGAAGCTCAGAGAGTTCCAAAGAAGTTGGACCCAAGGAGGAACACACCAAGGCACATCATCACCGAATTAGCCAAGATTAAAATGAAGGAGAGAATTCTAGAAGCAGCAAGGGAGAAGAGGACAGTGACGTACAAAGGAGTTCCCATCAGACTGTCAGCTGATTTCTCAAAAGAGACCTTACAGGCAAGAAGAGGCTGCAAAGAAGTATTCCAAGTCATGAAAGGCAAGGACCTGCATCCAAAACTACTCTATCCAGCAAAGCTTTCATTTAGAATGGAAGGGAAGATAAAGTGCTTCTCAGATAAGGTCAAGTTGAAGGAGTTCATCATCACCAAGCCCTTATTATATGAAATGTTGAAGGGACTTATCTAAGAAAAAGAAGATAAAAAATGTGACAGTAAAAAGTCAGCAAACTCACAGATATTAACAACCACACCTAAAAGAAAAGCAAACTAAGCAAACAGCTAGAACAGGAGCAGAAACACAGAAATGGAGATCACATGGAGGGTTAGCAACAGGGCAGTGGGAGGAGAAGAGAGGGGAATAAGGTACAGAGAACAAGTAGCATAGACGGGTAGAAAATAGACAGGGGGAGGGCAAGAATAGTGTGGGAAAATGTAGAAGCTAAAGAACTTATAACACATGGACATAACTAAAGGTGGGGAATGTGGGTGGGAGGGGTGTGCAGGGTGGAGGAGAATGATGGGGGAGAAATGGGACAACTGTCATAAAAAAAGCAAAAAAGAATTATGATGAGTAGGAAAGGATTTTAAAATTTTCCAAGAATATTTCTCAAGGTTTACAGATAAAAATTTACATTTTTGAATGACCTAATGAAATTCTTACTACAGCAGATAAAAACAGACCCACACTGTAACACATCACAATGAAATTTCAGAAACAGGGTGGGAAAGACCATGAAAACTGCAAGAGGCAGCAAATACAGGCCTGGAGACTAGAAAACGTTGTTGCAATGCCTTCTGATTTCTAATGCCTTCACAGAGTTCTATACCCAGTCAAGATGTGAATAAGGGCTAGGATAGCCTACAGTTCCTTCATGTGTTTAGAGTTTTAATAGTTAACTTTTCACATTCTCTTTGGAAAATACTACCAGGCAAAGTGAGAAAAATAAGGAATTAAACAAAAAAAGAGGAACATGTGGGATCCAGGTGACAGGGGAGCCAGTATAAGAAAGGCCAGCCCTGCCTGAGATAAGATAAAGGACATCCAGGGTGTCCGCCTGCTTCCAGATGTGCAGGGACCTTGTCCATCTGTGGCAGGACCGAGGGCTGTGGACAGGTGTCTGCAGAGATGAAAGTGGTTGAAATATCTGATGTGTTCAAATACATACTTATGAAGATTTAGACTCTGGGGAGAGCAGTGGAATGAGCTGTGACACCAGACAGAACACCTAATGGCTGAATTAGGACCAGATACAATGACCAACCACCCCCTATCCTAGTGCTGACTGATCAGTGGAGACCTTGGCCCTAAGTCCCTCAGTCCCCAAAGCAACCCATCCCCAGAAGCCATCAGGGAGTCATGTCTTAGAGGAACAACTCATCCATGACCCTGGGTTTAATGCCACCCCCTTAAATAAATATCTCCCTTCTTTTTTTTTGTTTTTGTTTCCTCACCCAATGACATTTCATTTTCCGTGCTTTGAGAAAGAGAAAGGGAGACAGAGAAGCATTGATGTGAGAAAGAAACATTGATAGGTTGCTTCCCCTGGGTGCCCAGGCTGGGAATTGAACACTAAACCTACGTATGTGCCCTGACCAGGGGTCAAAGCCACAACATTTTGGTGCATGGGATGATGCTCCAAGCAACTGAACCCAAGGCTGGTGTATATTCTTTGGTGAAGCATTTTTCTAGAATATTGATCACTTATTATTGAGTTGTTTTCTTATTGTGGAGTTTGAGGGTTCTCGTGCATAGTATAAAACAAGTGATTAGCGAACATTTTCTCCCAGTCTGTGACCTGAGCTATTTTCACAGTCATAAGAGCAACATTAAGGCACAGGTAGATTTCTGGGAGGAGAAATCAGAAGTGACTCACTGTGAGGGTTTCTTTTAGAGGACTTTGGTGACTGAAGGAGCAGGGGGATAATGTGACTCATTTAATTTTGTATATTCTTGAGAGTTTTTTGAATCTCTTGTATGTGCATGAATAATGTTTTCAAAGAACAAGTTACATTAAAACCCCTACACTTATAAAACCCCTGACAGATCATCCTCAAATCACGATTTAAGATTTGGGTTCTGATCCTGTTCTCTGGGACCAACTGTTCCCTTAAATATTATTCCTGACAAAGGTGGCAAGATTGTGTGGGCAAATCCTCCCACTAAAAATAATGAAAAATGCCATGTGTAATACAAAAACCAACAGAGTGTTGAGGAGACACGAATGACCACACCCCAGAAGGGAAAGACCCAGCTTGGCCTCCACAGAGGGCAGTGCCCTGAGTGAGGAGGTGAGGAGGGGGGAAGGTGTGCAAGTTCATCACCCGGAGCCCAGACATGGAGCCCAGCACTGTCAGTCCTGAGCTGAGCTCTTCACTTGCTTCCCCCTCTGTCTTCCCTTTTATACATGTCAATAAAGCTTTTAAGCTAATCATGTGCATATAGATAATATGCAATTTGTATGATGAATGCATACTCACTGTAAAAATTATAAAATGTCAAAACATATAAATCAGAAATTATCACTAAAGTAGAGGTGTTTGTTCATGTCCTCACCCTGAAGCCCAATATGAGGCTAATGAGAGTTTTCAGCAAAATGACTAAAGATTACTGACCTATGTTTCTCTCCCTCATTCTCTCCCACTGTCATATCAGTTATGACATCCTCAGGGTAACACTAAAAACAAAAACTTTTGCAGTGGAACAGTTTGCTCTGTTTGACCGCAGTTTCTTCTTGTACTTCCTGTTTAGTGGTCTCTTCATGGTTTCGTTTTCTCCTGTGTTGATTTAATCTCATGGTATTTTTTTTTTTTTTTTGCAATAATGTGCTGTGAAGTTTTGTGGCCCAGAAGGACCAGACGGTGCCCTGCAGTCTAGGTGAGCAGTAGGTGTGAGTGACTCTGCTGTTCCCACAACCACAACATCACATAACCACATGTTTCTCAGGGTGGATCACCACCGTTAGGTGGCACATGAGTGAATGTAAGTGCATCACATAAACACACTGGGCACCTTACACTTACATGAGGTTGTGTGTCAATTCTATTTTAACTTAAAAATGAAGTTCTAATGGGTTTTATGTACAACACTGGCATTCAGTGAAGGATCACTAAATAGTATGATTAAGAATATTATAAATACTGACTCTCACAGATTAGATTGTCAAGAGTCACTTTCAATAGTTCATGACCCCAGGAGCACTAGGATCCCTGAACATCCACAGTAAGGGACAAAGAGCAGGAGAACAGGAAGCCAACTAGGGAAGGTCTGCACCCACCAAAGATGGGGGCCCACTCACACAATGACTTTAAAGTGAAAATGGAAATCAGCAAGTAGGAGCTGACACAGGTGTCCACCAGCCTCAGGATGGTGTGGGTGGTTCTGGTCTCTGGAGGGCATTGGTGTCGGCCTCAGGAGTGTGAACATGCTGCAGCCTCTGGTGGTGTCTTTGCAGGTGAAGCACCATGGAGATGCTGGACCAGACCATGAGGACAATGAAAGTGACGTTGGAGATGGACCACATAATTTCAAAACATTAAAGCCCGAGTGTGAACAGAACCCCATATCTAAATTTCAGGGATAAACTACAAACCCAAGTGACAAATCTATATATAGCAGGTCTAACCCTTTTCAATAGGAGTTTATTCATCCAATCAACACATTCACAGAGGGTCAACTGTGTCAAAAAGTCTGCAGGTGAAGAAGAAGCAACTCACTGGAACTACCTGGTTTTCTCTGTAATGTGACAGTACATTGTAGAAATGTGCAAAATAAAGATACAAAATAAGGGCTGAACAATTCTTCATTTCCCAGTTTTTATCTTCATCTAGGAAATAAAATCTTCATCCATTTGAAACAAAATATGTGTTTTTCTGTTGCCTAGCGCAATAGAATACATAAACTCTCTCTTCTTTGTTATTTTGATTTTAGAGAGAGGAAAGGAGAGAGAGATATCGGTTCTCTCCTGTATGCAGCCTAAGCATATGCCCTGACCAGGAATCGACCTGGCAATCTTTTGGTGGAGGGCTCATGCTGCAACCCACTGAGCCACCTGGCCAGGCCACATCTCTGTTTGAACTGTTTCTATAGGTCTGGTTTCTGATCGCAGAGAAAATCATTCAGTCCATTGGCTCACTCCCATATTTTCATTTTGTCTACAACCTCCCTGAGACATGCAGTTGATCTCTGAGAAAATAAAAAGGAAAACATCTGGCACTTGATGTGAATGCTCAGAACATATTTATTGGACAATTATACAAGCAAGCCCTCCCCAAACAACCGTAAGAGGACTTAATGTGGGAAGTGAACATTCCCATAATTTGTGTTTGGGATTCCCAAACTGTCCCATGGTTCTCAGGGTGCTGGGTCACCAGCAGAGGAGCTGGTATCCATGGCTGTGCGCTCGCAGGGCACGTCTGTGAGTGCTGTGCTCAGAGCCCTGTGGCCTTGCCCAGCTGCACTGGCCACACTGGGACTGAACCCAGGGCAGAGCGTCATGAAGCTCCCTCCATCCTTCTTCGCAATACGAGGAGCGAAAAATGGACGCAGGGGCTCTGCCGCAGAAATCGGAGGGAACGTAAAAATGTGGGAGCCATCGCCCACGTGATAAAAGGAATTGGTCCCCATTTCCAAGTCCAGGAAAATGCCCACGCGGTGGAAGTGGGGACTGACCAGGAGCTCTGTCACCGGCCTGTGCTGGCCAGGAAGGTGTCCTTCTCCCTGCTGCTCACGGTCCAGAAGCCACGTTCTGAAGAGAGGTCGACCTTCTCCTGCCAAGGAACAGACTCCTTGCAGATGCCCAGGTTCCACTGTGCACTGGTGCCCACGTCCACCTCCCAGTAATGCTGGCCAGACATGAGCCACGGGGAGCCCAGCACACAGAAGGCGGCGCTGAACCTCTCAGGACAGGCCCTGCGCTTCTGCTGCAGATACACACAGCAGACTTGCCTCAAGTCCTCGGAGATGTAGAGGTAGTTGTTGGCTGTGTCCACATCCAAGGTCACATCCACTGTGGAAAGAGAAATAATCCGTCAGCTCAGTCCCCACCCCTCAGGGCCACTGCAGGGGCTCATGAGTCCCATAAACTTTCAGGTTGTCAACTCCATGTGCCGGATTTTCCTGGGGAATCTTCCCAGGTTCCCGATGACATCAGATTCCACAGACACAACGAACTGTCATCATTGGAACCAGCCCTTGCTCATAATGGGCGTTCTCTCTACATTAAGCTCTTTGCTTATTTGATTAAGGACTTTTCTTCCCTTTAGTGTGGCCTCTGTGTGAAGAAAGAGACCATAGCTGATGCTTGTTCTCAAAAGTATCATACAAATTATCACAGATTCTGTCCACACATAACACCTGAACTAGTTATTTCAAAGGATGGAAAATATTTTACTTATTGCAGAACAAATTTGACATAAAAGCTTTCTTTCCCTTCTCTTTCTCTCTCTCGCCTGGTTTGTTTTTTTTTGTTGTTGTTGTTGTTTTGTTTTGTTTTGTTTTGTTTTTTGAGTGGGGTGATAGGAACTAGGAGTCCTGGCATTAGGATGCTTTGACACCTTAGCAGGAACCTGGACCGCCCCTCAACCGGGCAGCGCCCGCTGAGGCAGCAGAGGACCCTGCGCTGCTGTGCCACCTCCCTCCGACTCCGATTCGATTTGGGCACAAAGCTGGGCGTCTAACGTGCCCCCCTGGATGGGGCTGGCTCTGCATTAGAAAGGAACCTTCCGGAATAAAGACTCGTTGTTCCTCGTGTCATTGTTTGCTTTCTTGCTTTTTCTGATTTTAATTTTATTAGACACACAAGAAGGTAAGTGGAGACAGGGACACAGTTTGGTTGCTTCTCGTCCTCCCCATGGCAGAGATTGAACCTGCAGCCGTTTGGTGTGCAGGACCCGCTCCAACCAACCAAGTCACCTGACCAGGCCTGTGAATATTCGTTATGATTATTTTTTAAAGATTTTATTTATTTATTTATTTTTAGAGAGGGGAAGGGAGGAAGAAAGAGAGGAAGAGAAACATCAGTGTGAGGTTGCATCTTGTGCGGCCCCTACTGAGGACCTGGCCTGCAACCCAGGCAGGTGTCCTAGACTGGGAATCGAACCGGCAATCCTTTCGTTCATAACCAACACTCAAGCCACTGAGCTACAGCAGCCAGGGCTCTCTAGGAACATTTTAGTCACCTCTGTCAGGAAGGTGAGGGGAGATGATAAAATTTACAGCCAGGAACCTAATGGTGGTCGCCCTTTTGGGAGGACAGAAAAGTCTCTCTACAGAGTCCATCCTGTGCCCAGAGCAACAGACTCAGGAGGCGGGCCCTGGACGGAAGGACAGCGACAGAGCTGGCAGATGCGGAAGGACTGTTCTTTTGGTGTGGACCGATTCAACCTTTCCTCTGGGTGGCGTCTGAGGGTGCCCTGGACGTGGCCTTCAAGTCCATTTCAGGGTCTGCCTGTCTTGGTCCCCTCAGGTCGCTGTAAGGAAATACCGCTGACCAGGTGACTTGGAGGCAAAGCTGTGTGTGGCTCGCAGTTCTGGAGGCTGTGAGTCCTGGATCAGGGCTCCAGCACGGTACATAGGGGTAGGGGTCTCCCTATATCGTTGGCTGTGCCCTTTTGCTGTCACTTTGCAGAGCAGAAGGGACAAGACCTCTCTCTAGAGCCTCTTCTGTAAGAAATGCATCCCACTCACAGCTGCTCTGCCCTCAAGATCTGAGCCAGGGCCCCACCTCTTACAACGTGCATGGGGATTATAATTTCTTTTTTAAAAAGAAATTTATTGAATGATATGATGAGAGAAAGGGATGGAGACAGAGAAGAAAGGAGGGAGGGAGGGAAGGAGGGAGGGAGGGAGGGAGGGAGGGAGGGATGTGGATTGGTTGTTGAACTTATTCATGCATTCATTGTTTGGCACTTGTAGGTTCCCTAACCCAGGATACAACCCGCACCCAACTGAACTACCAGCCAGGGCCGAGGGTTGTAAATTTAGCACGTGGATTTATAGTCACAAACCTGCAGACCACAGCATGGCCCAAGGTGCACTCAGTCCACCATATTTCAAATGTGAAGCACACTGTTGAACTACTGCAGAAGGAATTGTTCTGATTCATAATGGTCATTTTTAAAAAGTCACATATTTGTTGTTGTCCCAACATGCACCCATGCTGGCAGACTTGGAAATGAACGGGCCTTCGGGCCTTCATCTCACTCCAAATTCTTTTTTTTTTTCCCTGCTGCCTCAGGTTAAAAGGGGTCAGAGGGTTGATCCCATTCAATGAGGGAGAAAAACGTGAGTGACACTCATACACAGTAACCACAGGGGAGGGTGGTGATGTTCCGGCAGAAACTCCTGAGATGCCGGCATCTCCTGCAGAAGGATTTGAAACAGGAAAAGTGTGCACGTAGATCGCTGAGGGGCAGACACTTCTTTGTATAGGTATCTGGGTATGAGCTGCACTTCTCTGGTAGATTAAGAGGTCTTTTTATTGTTTTCCTGTAGGTGGCGCTGAAACACAAGTTTTTTTGTGTGAGGGTTTGTTGGGGGTTTTGTTTGTTTGGTTTGTTTGTTTTGGGGTTTTTGTTTACTTCCCTTGCACCACTCAGTTTTTTTCACTGTCTGCAGGATGGTGGGAAACGGTTCCTGATCCCCGCAAAGGTGAGCGTCTCCTCTATGTTAGGGTCACCTTGGGTTCAAGGCACTAAGCCCATAGGGGAATTTAGTGGAGGATGGGGTTTCAAACGCGTGAAATCACAGTGCTGTCCCCTGCAGACAGACGCTGCCGTCAGCCCAGCAGCTGAGGGCAGGGGGTGCGGACTGGAGGGGTGAGCCGGGGGCAGCTGGCCACTGCCATTACGGCTTTGTTCTCCCAGAAGAGGTGACCGGCGGACCTCTGCAGTCTCCTCTGCGTGTCTCTGCATTTGACCTTAGCAGAGAACGCCTGTCGCTCACGGAAAAACAAAAGTTTCTGTACTACGCTTCTCAGGTTTGCACATAATGCGCTCTGCAACCCCAAAATCATTGCTACAGCTTCTTTGGCTACCTGCTGCGCGCTCTGGGAGGGGGAGAGGGAGCGAGCACAGGAGGAACGAGGGAAGGCAAGGTCTGGGACAGTGAGGGGAGGCGGCCAGGCTCCCTGGCTTTGTTTCTCCGTCTGGGAGGTCGAAGGCCAGACAACCGCGGCTACACCCTGAGGTTCATCCCTGCCCAGCTCTCTCTGTTCAGCCACAGCTCACACTGACCCTCCAGCAGGAATGCTCAACCTCTGCTCCTCCCAGTTGAAGGGAGTGGCCTTTGGCAGCCCGAGTCCTCCCCTCCTCGGCCTGAGACCCATGAGCTCGGGACTGTGAGCTCTGGGCGTCTGTTTAGCGCCATCTGAGCTCTTCTCTCTTCCCACCTTCAGATGTGCGTGAATCTCTCAGACACGTGTGTTCTGTGGCTTCTCCTGAAATAAAACGAGCCCACAATATCCCACATAGAAATCCTTTTATGTTTAAAGTAGAAATTTTGGGGTTCTATTACTTGTGCCAGAAATCAATCAGGGGAATAACTGCAGAGAGGGAGCATTTGGAGATTTTCATTATGCGGAACTGAGAGCCACTTTCTAAATCTTCCACTGGACTTTCCCCCACAGTAGAGAAAAGAGCATGTACCTTCCACCCTCATATGATGATGTATGAACAACCTTTCCTTCCCCAGAAAAAGAAAATATTTAAATATGGATTTAAGTCATTTTCCCCAACCTGGGCCTAGCTCACCACAGAATTGTGTGAATCCAAATCTGCCTGAGACCAGGATTGCTCATGGGCTTGTCACAAAATATTCAAATTTCTCCCCCAAACTTCTATCAAAATGCTGGGCAAGAAGTCCACATTAGCATTTTTTAAACTTTAAATAATTTTTTATTTTTGAAAACAGTTGCCACATAATATTTATTAGTTGCAGCTATAAACACAGTGATTAAACATTTATATTGCTCATTAACTAATATCCCCGATAAATCTGGTAGCCATCTGACACCATATGTAGTCACAACAATATTATTGATTATATTTCTTAAGCTGTATTTTGCTTACACCCTACTAATAAATGTTGAGGGCTGATGTAGGACAACCATCATATTTTGACTTGGGTGGAAGTAATAATAGAAGCTAAGGAGGGTGAGTGTAGAAGTGGTGAGGAGCACAGCAGGGGGCAATCTCAGAATATCTCTCCAGAAATTATTAATGAATGACAATCACCAAATGGTGATTGTATGATGGGGAGACCTGGCCTTCACCAACCTGGGTGGGTCCCCAGGATGAACGTCCCCACTGTTGGGACAGAGGGCTGCAGTGTCCAGTCCTTGTTCTTTCCTCTTCCACAGTCCTGGCTCCCTTGGTGGCCTCATCCACACTCATGGATTTAAATGTCATTTTTGTAGTATCACCTCCACATCTGTGTGTCCAGCCCAAACATTTCTCCCCAAGGTCCCCACACTCATCTGTCCAACCTGACACCTCACTGGTGTTTCTAACAGACGTCTCACCTTAACCTCTTCAGCTGAACGCTTGAAATGCCCACCCCTCCCCCACACATGCTCCTGCCAGAGTCTTCCCCATCTCTGTTGATATTATCCCATCTTTCTGCTGGCACAGTGCAAATGTGGGGTGCCCTCCTTGACTCCTTTCCCATATCCCAGACTGAATCCTTAGGAAATGCTGTGAAATCCATCCTCCAAATGCATCCAGTCCCTTCCCACTGTTTCCACCGCTTGCAGCCCCGTCAGAACACCCAGCACCTGCAGCCTGGAACCATGGGAGGTTTCCCACACCTTTCCCTCCTGCCTCGCTGGTCCCTTGCCTCCCAATTCTGTTCTCAGCCCAGCAGCCAGACTGACCTTGTGGCCCGAGGGCTCTCTCTTGAGGAGAAACTCTCAGAGGAAGCCATTAAGGACAAGGGCTCCTTGGCCATGACCTTCCAGGACTCAGCATCTGCAGGATGAGAGCAGTGTCTGCAGTGGATTAAGGACAGTGCATGCTGGAACAGTTCCTGCTTTAAGCAGGTGTTCCTCACCTTCTGATTGGTCAGCTCTCTGAGCCCCACATGGACACCCCTGAGGTCTACAAGAGGGGAGCCTGGAAGTTTGGGGTGACTCCTAGGCAACAAAGCAGCACTTGGTTAGAATCAGGGGACTCAACCAGCCATGGCCAGAGGCACAAAAGGACACATTTGGATGTGCGGGAAGGAACCCTTAATTGCCCATGGAGCACAGGCGGTCACAGGGAACATCACTGGGGAGCCATGCAGTCCCCTTGTCATGTGGCACACACTCTGTCCCTCCTAGGTTGTCTCCATCCCTCATGGTACATTTATGAATGTAAAAGTGACTTAGAACAGCTTAACAAATGGGGTGAAGGTGTAGATAGAATCACACCTATTAGAAACAACACACCTTGGAGCTTTTAATCTACCATATTTTGGTACTATAAGAAGCACTCCTCCCAAAATTTGGGAGGAAATAGGGGTGCGTCTTATAGTCCAAATGTAGCTTATCTGGCTCACTGTGGATGGGGGTCAGCGTTGGAGTAGGGTAACAGGATGCAGGACCAGGGTTGCCACTGCATTTCCCTCCCAAATTTTGGGGAGAAAGTTGCATCTTACAGTCCAAAAAATCACTTCATATATATATGTATATGTATATATATGTTATATCTATATAAATCACTTTATATATATATAAGTGATATATATATCACTAATATTAAAGTAAGGCAGGGACATTGAGATGATAAATAACATTCCAATGCTGGGTGCAGAAATGGCAGGCAGGGATCCTTAAAGTCCCAAGGGGAGGCTGCAGTGACTAATTTAGCACCAATTTCTGTACAAAGCAGCTCTGTCACCCTGCAAAGAAAGTTATTGTGAACAAATTCAGGTCAGTCTCAGAGGTGTCACATTCTCCCACAGCCACCACATGCTCAAAAGGTCCCACTCTGAGAATCCCACAAACCCAGCTGTGCTCCTTGGTCCCAATGCCCCCCACTCCTGGCCCTCCGGGTCTCACCTTTAGGAGCTGTGAGAGACACATCAGAGCCCTGGGTGCTGTCGCTGTCTGGGGAAGACACAACAGCAGAGTTACGGGGTGGGGAGCCCCCCTCACAGACTCCAACCCACACTCTCCCAAGGGTCCCAGACATCACCTCCCCAACACCCAGACTTACAGGCAGCCTGAGTGTAGCTCTTCCTGCCTCTGCCTGTGGGAAGAAAACGTTCTGTGAGAAGTCAGGGGGAAGGCTGGTCCTGTGACCCTAAAGGAGCCCCATACTCCTGAAGCATGAGGAATGTTCCAGAACTGTGACTGAACCCCCAGGGTAGGATCAGAAAAGACGGGTAAAGTACATGTGTTCAGTCTGGACCAACCACCACCCTAGACATCTGTCCTCAGCAGGACCTTCCTCTTTGACTTGTGATACCTGGGAATCAGTCCCCATCACTAGAACCATCAGGTGATAAATGTGTCCCTCACTTTCCCACAGGCCTCACTAAAGAGTCAGTGTTAGCAAATAGGCCCCAGATGCGCAAGCACCCGTGTGGGGACACAATGCCCATTAGTCAGGCAGAGCACACTTCCACCTGGGCTTGACCCCCAGGGGGACAGGGAACTCAGCCCCACCCCTTGCCCACCTGAGCACTTCCTCCAACACAGCACAGCTCCAGTGACCACAGCTCCAAGGAGACTCAGGGCAAGAGCGATGCCCATGATGGTGTTGGTGGTCTGAGGAGCGGGGTCTGCAAGGAGAAGGTGAGAGGTCAACCTCCAGTCTGAGTCCTCCTGACCCTGCTCAGGGACGTCCTGAGGACAGGCTCTGTGCACATACCCCCTCCTCACCCCATTTCAGAGTCAGGGGCTTGGGCAGTGCCTGGTGCTGCACTCGACAGTTGTATCTCTGTTCCTCTCCAGGGGGCACATTCAGAGCTGCCCACTTCTGGAAGGTTCCATCCCCGGAAGGCCTGGTCTCCACAAGCTCCATGTCCTGAGTCAGGTCCTCCCTGTCACGTTGCCAGGTCAGGGTGATGTCCGCAGGATAGAAGCCCAGGGCCCAGCACTTCAGAGTGACCTCATGGTCAGAGATGGGGTGGTGAGTCAAGTGTGTCTTTGGAGGGTCTGAGGGGAGGGTGAGAAAATTCAGGAACTCTGCATGGTCATGGGACACTCCAGCAGTGCTCATGTGACCACCCTGAGAGTGGACAGGACAGTGTGGGTGGGGGAAGGGAGAGCACCACCCAGACAGCAGCCTGGACAGAGGCATCTGGGATAATCTATTTCTTGGAAAGTTCCACAATCAGGGTGAGAACCTAGGGTAGGAGTGTCCAGGTCTCTAAGGGGAGACACAGACTCAGGTGGAGGCTGATGACTCAGAAAAGTCGGAGTCAGGCCTCCAGAGAGGGTCTCAGCCCCAGAACCAGGGAGAGGGTCCTGGTGCACCAGGTGCTGCAGGTGTGAGGGAACCGCTGGGGGGTGTTTCAGGGAGAGGCTGGGTTCCTTATTGTCCTTTAGAGAAAGCTGGGCCCTCCGGTTAGTCAAAAAATAAGGAGACCTGGGAAACTCTTCCCTCCCCAGAGCAGGAGAGAGATTCTGTCACTGCCCCATTTTCCTCCTCTCCTTGTAGGAAGCTGCCCCAGCTCACAGATCCCCTCCTCCGGGAGGCCTGCGCCCAGGTACCTGCTCCGAGCAGCTTCTCCTTCCCCTTCTTCAGGAACAGGCGGAGCCAGCGCACGCACGTGTCCTCCAGGTACACCCTCCAACACTCTGCATCATCTTGATGCAGCAAATCTCGCCGTATGCTTATCCTGGTGGTCTTGTTGGCTTCGGTTGTGGCACTCAGGTCCAAGTTCAGGGCGAAGGATTCGGTGCCGTCGTAGGCGTACTGACTGTACCCGCTGATGAAGCGCCCGTCCGACCCCACAACGCAGGCGCTCATTTCCTGGAAGGTGTGAGACCCTGACCGCGCCCTAAAGTCAGCTCTGTCCACTTAGTCCAACCGGAGGGGTGCCCCCAACCGGACCCAGTCGAGTCCCCTCATGAGGGAATTAAATGCAAACTGACTGAAAATAAGACTGGGTTAGGATTCCCGCGGGCTCCTCCTGGGATGGACATTCGGGCTCCTCCTGGGGGGACATTGGGACCCACAGATTGGGGAGACTGATGCCCGTCCGCGTGATCCAGGCGCGCGTGGCTCACCGTTCTCGCTCTGGTTGTAGTAGGCGCACAGGTTTTTCAGATTCGCTCGTGAACCTTGTTCATAGTACTGGCAGAGCCGCGTCTGCTCCTCCCAAAAATCCGGATCCTCCTCCTCCACCCACGGCTGCTCCGTCCACGGCATCCGCGGCTCCGCCCTCGAGTGCGGGACATTGCTGTCGAACCGCATTACCTCCGTGTCGTCCACGTAGCCGACCACGATGTATTGGGACTTCCCGAGTCCGGACACCAAGGTGACGAAATGTCTCAGGGTGTGTGGGCCTGGGGACAGGAGAGACGCACCTCTTGGGTATGCTATGGGGCCGGTAGCGGCAGACGGCCAGAAAAACAGAAAAGAATGCGGTGGTTGAGAGAAAGGGGTGGGGGGAGGGCGGGAGGACGGAGAAGGGGGTCCGGGGTCCGGGGTCCGGGGTCTGGGGTCTGGAGACGCGTCATCTGCGTCCCTGGGTTCTGCGCCCGCGCCAAGTCCCCTCCCTCCTGCCCCGCAGAGGCTGTCCCCTCCCGACCCCGCACTCACCTGCCCAGGTCTCCATCAGGGCCAGGGTCCCTGAGAGCAGCAGGAGCAGAAGTCGGGGCCCCATGACCCAGACCCTGAGTGTCTGAGGAGAAGGAACTCGGGTACTACGTGAGGACTTTATATTCGAAACTACGGTGACGCTGATTGGCTCGTGTAGAGTTAGGACATACAAACCAGAATTGCAGCAGAACGTCAGGAGTATCCAGGCAGAAGGATCCGTGGGAAGGAGAAGAGAAACCCGGGAGAGGAAGGGCACACCCCAACACTGAGAGTCCCCGCCCCAGACTCGGTCCTCGGGCTGACACCCTGGGAACCTGGCTTGGGGACCCAGGACTGTGCCCCGGGCCCTCCTCCTGCACAGAGAAGTTTCTGTCCCTCTGTCTCCCTGAGTCCTGGCCCAGGTGCTCTTTTATTCAGCCACTCTCAAACAATTTGGATTCAGAACATCTATATGGTCTTACAAAATACAGCGGATTCCCACATAATTTTCTTTATGTGAGTTATAACTATCAATATTTACCATGCAAGGAATAAAAGTTTGAAAAAAATTAATTCATTTGGAAAAATATTAATAACCAATGATATGTTAAGAGAAATAATATTTTTATGAAAAATAACTATTCCTGAAATTAACTAGGTAGTGAGAAGAGTGGATCGGCTTACATTTTACTTTTTTGCAAGTCTCAAGTTCTTGTCTGTATGATTAGAAGACCGCTAGAATTTCATATTTGCCTCTGCGTTTAAGCTGTTATTTGGTTGCAGTATATGAAGAAATATACAGTCTCACACAAATATGTAGAAGTAGCATTTTTAATAACCTTTTCAGATAAGTGTGGATATTCATCTTTGGTGATTCACTAAAGCTACACAAGTGGTAGTTTCTGGAAAGTTCTTTGCAAAGTGGAACCTGAAATGAATCCATTGAATATTTCCTATTCTGTTGCATTACTAGAGTCACTCTTGTACTAATGCATTATGATGTATCTTGGTGTGGACCTCTTTGAATTCATCTTATTTGGGACTTGGCACTTCCTGGACTTGTATGTCTATTTCCTTCATTAAGTTAGGAAAGTTTTCAGTCATTAGTCTTTCAAACCAGGCTTCCATTCCTTTCTCTTTCTCTTCTCTTTCAGGCACCCCATGATGCTAATGTTGGGGTGTTGAAGTTGTCCAGAGGCTCCTTATGTATCCTCATCTTCTTGGATTTTTTGTTGTTTTTTTGTTTGTTTGTTTGTTTGGTTGGTTGGTTGGTTTTTTGGTGTTCTGATGGGGTTTTTCCTGCTGTCCTATCTTCCAAACTGCTGATTTGATCCTCTGCTTCATCTAATCTTCAGTTAATCTCTGCAAAATATATCTTTTAATCCTCACCTGGGGACATTTTTTAAATTGATTTTAGAGAGAGGAAGGGAGAGAGAGACAAAAACATTGATGTGAGAGAGAAACATGGATTATTTGCCTCCTGTATGAGCCTTGACCAGGTTTTGAATCCGCAACCTAGGTTTGTGGCCTGACTGGGAATTGAACTCCTAAATTTCTAGTGTACGGGACAACACTCCAAAAGAGCCACCGAGACATGGTAATATTGGGTTTATTGAAGGTTCCCTGACTCGTGTGGCTCAGTGGATTGGTCCATGTCCATTGAACCGAAAAATGCCTGATCCATTCCTGGTCAGGCACATGCCTGGGCTGCAGGCCAGATCCCTGGTTGGGTGCAGGCCTGAGACAACTGGTCGATGTTTTTCTCTCACATAGATGATTTTTCCCTCTCAGTTCTCCCTCCCTTCCCCTCTCTAAAAGTGAATACATAAATAAAAAAATTTTTTAAATGAATTAAAGGTAAGGCTTTCCACCAGCAAAAACATATTAACTCACTAAAGGCTCAGATGATAGTTGGCACCTTTTAAACAGCAAAGTTTATTTTAATGAAGGTCTGCACATTGATTTTTAGACATAACACTGTTAGCCCTTAGTGGACTACTGTACAGCATCAGCCTAACTTTTATATGCATGGGAAGAGCACAAAATTTGTGTGACTCAATTTATTGCAATATTCACCTTATTTTGGTGCTCTGGACCTGAAACCAAAATATCTCCAAGAATTGTCTGTATTCCAGATGTAAAAATGGTGTGTCACCTACCCAGTACTCAAAACCCACTGGTTGAGTGACTCCTCACTGAAGGACACCTCCCTATTGTAGTGACAGTGTCTTTATTGATGTGGCCCCAGCCCCAGCTGTGCTGTGGTGTCACTACAACCTGCACTCACTCTGCCATCGATGCCCCTGCACTTCCCCACGCTGCTGCTCCCCTAAATCTGCAGGGGCCTCTGCCCTGTGAATCACTGAGAAGTATTTCAGCAGGAATGCATCTGAGATGAGGCATTACAGGCCCCCTGCTCTCTGCTGATTCCAGAACCTGGTTCCCTTGAGGAGGGTGGGAAAAGGTGGGAGGAATAATCAAGCCCAGGAAGGTAAGAGAAGGATGAGTCTGAAACTTCACCTCTCAATAACACAGACTCCTGAGTGCAGGGGCCACCATGGCCATGTGGGGACAATGACAGGCAAAATGACTCCTGTTGCTGTCAGATGGGGACACCCAGAGGAGGATGAGATGAAAACTCACACACAAACACTACTCATGCATAGGAAAAACAAAATGCTGCCCTTTGTGACAACATGGATGGACCCTGAGAATATCATGCTAAGTTCAGTAAGTCAGAAAAAATTAAGAACCATATGATGTCATTCACATGTGGGACATAAACCTGAAACTCGTGAACACAGACAGCAGTGTGGTGGTTCCCAGAAGGAAGGGAGTTGGGAGAGGAGGGGCCTAGTACATGGTGAGGGAAGATGGTTTGACTTTGGGTTTGGGCACCCAGTGCAATGTACAGATCCTGTTTCATAGAAATGTGCACCTGAAACCTACATGATCCTCTTGACCAATGCACCTCAATACATTTAATAAAGATGTACCCTTAACATTTAACATAAACACCCCAATAGCTTTATTTTTAAAAAAGCCAAAATAGGTACAATATCTACAAAATCAAAGAAACTACAAATACCCAAAAGATGGGGGCTGAGGAGCAGACCCAGGCCTGAGCCCAGGCTGACGCAGCCACAGGAAGCCCTCACTGAGCACAGTCCTGGAGCCACCACAAGTCCCGGGTGGTCCTCAAGTCTCTGTGATCCCAGATCCAGTGGGACAAGGTTCTCCTGAAGCGTCAAAGACAAAGGAGCAACAAAGATGACCCAGCCGAGGAATGGCCAGGATGTGAATGGCCTCACCCCAACTCAGCTAGGACAAGACAGTCCCTAGGGGAGAGGACACAGGTCCCTGTGGGGAAGGTAGTCTGGTGACCAGCTCCTCTAATGAAACTGATAAGGATGAATACACATTCCAATGCCAGTTGCAGAAACAGCAGTCAGGGATCCTTAAAGTCCCAAGGGGAGGCTGCAATGACTGTTTTAGCACCAATTCCCACACAAAGTGGCTCTGTCAGCTGGGAAAGAAAGTTGTCATGAACAAACTCAGGTCACCTCAGAAGTGTCACATTCTCCCACAGCCCACCTCATGCTCAGAATGTCCCACTCTGAGAATCCCCAAACCCCAATCATGACCTTCTATCCCAATGCCCCTCACTTCCTGCCCTCAGGTTCTCACCCTTAGGAGCTGTGAGAAACACATCAGAGCCCTGGACACTGTCGCTGCCTGGGGAAGACACAACAGCAGAGTTACAGGGTGGGGGACTCTCCCTCACAGACTCCAGACCACACTCTCCCAAGGGTCCCAGGCATCACCTCCCCAACAGCCAGACTTACAGGCAGCCTGAGTGTAGCTCTTCCTGCCTCTGCCTGTGGGAAGAAAATGTTCTGTGAGAAGTCAGGGGGAAGGCTGGTCCCATGACCCTAAAGGAGCCCCATACTCTTGAGGCACAAGGAAGGTTCCAGAACTGTGACTGAACACACAGGGTAGGATGAGGAAATACAGGGACAGTACCTATGCAGGACTGGACCACCCACCCTTCTGGATGCCTGTCCTCAGCAGGGACCTTCCCCTCTGACCTGTGAGGCTGGGTATCAGTCCCCATCACTAGAACCATCAGGTGATAAATGTGTCCCTCGCTTTCCCACAGGCCTCACTAAAGAGTCAGCATTAGGAAACAGGCCCCAGATGGACAAGCACCCGTGTGGGGACACAATGCCCATTAATGAGGCAGAGCACACTTCCACCTGGGCTTGACCCCCAGGGGGACAGGAAACTCAGTCCCACCCCTTGCCCACCTGAGCACTTCCTCCTCCACAGCACAGCTCCAGGGACCACAGCTCCAAGGAGACCCAGGGCAGCAGTGATGCCCATGATGGTGATGGTGGTCTGAGGATGGAGGTCTGCCAGGGGAAGGTGAGAGGTCAACCTCAGACCTGAGTGCTGACCCTGCTCAGGGACACCCTGTGGAGAGGCTCTGTGCGCACCCCCCTCCTCACCCCATCTCAGGGTCAGGGGCTGGGGCAGCCCCTGGTGCTGCACACGGCATGTGTATCTCTGCTCCTCTCCAGGGGACACAGCCACGGATGCCCACTTCTGGAAGGTCCTGTCCCCTACAGGCCTGGTCTCCATAAGCTCCATGTCCTGGGTAAGGTCCTCCCCTTCATGCTGCCAGGTCAGGGTGATGTCCGCAGGGTAGAAGCCCAGGGCCCAGCACCTCAGGGTGACCTCATGGTGAGAGATGGGGTGGTGCATCACGAGTGTCTTTGGAGGGACTAAGGGGAGGGTGAGAAAATTCAGGAACTTTGCATGGTCATGGGACACTCCAGCAGTGCTCATGTGACCATCCTGAGAGTGGACAGGACAGCAGGGGTGGGGGAAGGGAGTGCACCACCCAGACAGCAGCCTGGACAAAGGCATCTGGGATAATCTCCTATTTCTTGGAAAGTCCCACAATCAGGGTGAGAAGCTAGGGTTGGAATGTCCAGGTCTCTGAGGGGAGACACATACTCAGGTGGAGGCTGATGACTCAGAAAACCCTGAGTCCGGCCTCCAAAGAGGGTCTCAGCCCCAGAGCCAGGGAGAGCGTCCTGGTGCACCAGGTGCTGCAGGGTGTGAGGGAACCGCTGTGGGGCATTTCAGGGAGAGGCTGGGTTCCTTATTGTCCTTTAGAGAAAGCTGAGCCCGCGGAGGAGTCACAGAATAAGGAAACCTGGGGAACTCTTCCCTCCTCCGCGCAGGAGGGAGATTCTGTCACTGCCCCATTTTCCTCCTCTCCTTGTAAGAAGCCACCCCAGCCCACAGACCCCCTCCTCCGGGAGGCCTGCGCCCTGATACCCGCTCCGAGCAGCTTCTCCTTCCCCTTCTTCAAGAACAGGTGAAGCCATCGCACACACGTGTCCTCCAGGAAGACCCTCCTACACTCCACGTCATGTTGATGCAGCAAATCGCGCCGTACAGTGATCTGGGAGGTCTTATTGGCTTCAGCGGTGGAACTGAGGTCCAAGATGAGGGCGAAGATTTAGGTGCCCTCGAAGGCGGTGCGAGTGTACACGGGGAGGAAGCGCCGGTCCGGCCCCACAATGCAGGCGCTCTTGTGCTGGAAGGTGTGAGATCCTGACCGCGCCCTAAAGTCAGCCCCCCCGGACTTAGTCCCATTGGAAGACAGATGTGCGGGTCACCCGACCAGTTGAGACCGGTCCCGTGGGGATTAAATGTAAACTGGGTGAAAATAAGACTGGGTTAGGATCCCTGAGGACTCCCCTCCGGATGGGCGCAGGGCTGATCCCGCAGCCCTGGGGGAGATGTTCGGACCCACAGATTCAGGGAGACTGGTGCCCGTCAGTGGGCATGGGAGTTGTGCCCGGATCCGGGCGCGCGTGCGTGGCTCAACGTCATTGCTCTGGTTGTTGTAGTGGCGCAGGTTGTTCACCTTTGCTCGGGAAGCCTGTTCTTGGTGCTTGCAGACCCGCGTCTGCTCCTCCCCCAAATCTGGATCCTCCTGCTCCACCCACGGCTGCTCCGTCCACGGCAGCCCGGGCTGCGCCCTTGGGTTCGGGAGGTCGCTGTCGAAACGCAGGACCTCCGTGTCGTCCACGTAGCCGACCCCGATGTACTGGGACTTCCCGAGTGCGGACACGGAGGTGACGAAATGTCTCAGGGTGTGTGGGCCTGGGGACAGGGCGGACGGGCGTCTTGGGTATGCGGTGGGGCCGGTAGTGGCAGGTGGCCTGGGAAACAGAAAAGGGTTCGGTGGTTGAGAGAAAGGGGGGGAGGAGGGGAGGACCGAAGAGGGTGTCCGGGGTCCGAGGTCCTGGGTCTGGTGTCTGGGGATGCGCCCTCTGTGTTCCCGGGTTCTGTGCCCCCGCCAGGTCCCCTCCCTCCTGCCCTGCAGAGGCCGTCCCTCCCGACCTCGCACTCACCGACCCAGGTCTCGGTCAGGGTCAGGGCCCCCGAGAGCAACAGCAGCAGAAGTCGGGGTCCCATTACCCAGACCCTGAGCGTCTGCGGAGAAGGAACTCGGGTACTACGTGAGGACTTTATACCGAATCCACGGTGACACCGATTGGCGCATGCAGAGTTGGGACATACAAACCAGAATTGCAGCAGAACGTCAGGAGTATCCAGATAGAAGGACCCGCGAGAAGGAGAAGAGAAACCGGTGGAAGGGCACACCCCAACACTGAGAGTCCCCGCCCCAGACTCGGTCCTCAGGCTGATACCCTGAGAACCTGGCTTGAGGACCTGTAACGCTGCCTCGACCCGTCCTCCTGCATGGAAAACTCTCTCCCACTGTCTCCCTGGGTCCCAGCTCAGGTGCTGTTTTATTCAGCAACTCTCAAACAATTTGGATTCAGAACATCTATACAGTCTTACAAAATATGGTGAATCCCCAAAATAATTTTTATGTCAGTTATAACTATCCCTCCATGGAATACAGCAGTTTGAAAAAAATTAATTCATTTGGAAAAATATTAATAACCGATTATGTTAAGAGAAATAATATTTTTATGAAAAATAACTATTCCCAAAATAAACGAGGTAGTGAGAAGAATGGATCTGCTTACATTTTACTTTTTTGCAAGTCTCGATTCTTGTCTGTATGATTAGAAGACCGCTAGAATTTCATATTTCCTTCTGTGTTTAATCTATTATTTTGGTGGCAATATATAAAGAAATATAGAACTTTACACAAATATGTAGGAGGAGCTTTTTTAGTAACTTTTTCAGATATGTGTGGGTGTTCATCTTCGATGATTCATTAAAGCTACACAAGTGGTAGTTTCTGGAAAGCTCTTTGCAAAGTGGAACCTGAAACGAATCCATTGAATATTTCCTATTCTGTTACGTTGCTTGAGTGGCTCTTGTCCTGATGCAGGATTAATTAAAGGAAATGCCTTGTTTTACTAAGTGATAGAGATCTTGCAGTGCTGATACATTTAATGACACATCAAAACATCACAACTGTTAACATTACTGCAGATCCCACCGGAAACAGTTGTCAGCTCTGGGAAGCTCTCTGGCTGCTGTGGTGAGACACACATTTGCCAGAATCCTGGTTTTCCCCTGAGAGCTTCCATTCCTTCCAGACAACAAGTGCTGTCAGGTGTCAACTGCCCATTGACCTTCCTTGAGGGAGAAGCTCACGTTCATTTGAGAGAGTGTTTGCCAGTTCCCCACCCCTCAGTCATCACAGGTTCTGTGTCACTCATTCTCTTAAGTGAACTTGCTGTTCTGTAAAGAAGAGGCTGACTCAGCCCTCACAGGTCACTTTCCTGGTCTCATGATGCTTGGGAATGTAGCAGAAGTGTGTTTGTGCACTTTCCTGGTCATCATAGGAGATATTTTATTATTTTATTCTCCATTTTTATTAAGGACAGGTAAGAAATTCATCAATTTGTATTATGAATTCAGGATATATTCATCTTCTTTTTATTTTTTTAATTTTTCAGTTACAGTTAATGAACAATATTATATTAATTTCTATACAAGTTTGTTGACTTCATTTGTCTATGAGGGTCTTAGATATATCCTAAAATACAGCATAGCCAAGAAAGCTTAGTTAATATCCACTTAACAAGTAGAGTAGGCAGACATTAACCAAAATGTGATTTAATGACTTTAGTTTGTAAATGATCAAAAATGCTCCTCACTGGAGCTGGTCCTTGTGCACATGACTTTGGGACCCTTGGTGTCGTTTTTGTGAACCTGGAGACATCAGCAGGCACACACGTCTGTATTAACTCAAGACATAAATATGTGTGAGCACAACATGTACCACATTCCTGTAGGCCTGTATGTAATTAACAAGTTGTAAAGTGGTAGATGTAAACTTTGGAGTTCCAACTTAGATTTCTTATCCATTTGTCTTCCTCCTATTTCCCCCAGAATTCAAGCAATTCTGTTTCCCCTCACCCTTGGATACCTCTTCCCTAGATGAAAATATATGAAGTTTTTACAACTGTGGAGTGAAAAATTCTCTAAGCAAGAACAAAAGATGAAAAACAATAAAGGAAAACACAGAACTCTTCTATGTCAACCACACGCTCCGGGGATACAAACTCACGCCAACAACCAAACGCAAAAATGTTGGTAGAGGAAGGTTACGTGTGTCAGTGTTCTTCTGCCAAAGTCCCAGAGGAGTTCCTGGGGCCGACAGCAGGCTGTGTGCATCTCTGCTGCAGGGGGAGCACATCCCGGGGGAGTGGGCGGCTTCAGGACCGAGAGAGACAGGACCTGCCCTGGACCTGGGCTCTGGACGGCGATCTCCGGAGGATCTGTGTGTGTAGGGGTCCCTCAGTACGTGGGAGACAGTCTGTGACTGACATCTCAGGAAAAACCTAGGGACGCGGCAGACTGGACCGAGGGTGAGGGGTGGTAGGAAAGACGCTGCCTTCCCTTTTGTTCGGCGGTCTGGGAGCTGCTGGGTAGCGTGTGAGCTGCACCGTGCATCCCTTCTGTCTGTGCTGAGACAACACGCAGTGTGGTGGGGGTTTGTCTCACTTCCCTGTGGTCTCAGGATGCCCTTGTCTGATGCTGATGTTCTGAGAGCAGGAATGTCTGTTCCGCAAAGATGAAAGAAAATGGTGAGCGTTTCAGCTGTAGGGTAGGGAACACATTCTGTTGTAAAGGTGCAAGGGGTTGAAAACTGGGACAAAACTCCTGAAGGATGCTTTTGTAAGAGGTCTGAATAATTTAAATGTGCTCACATTTTGACACAGAGATTCTTCTTTTAGGAATTTGTCCTAAGAAGATAATCACACCTGTGCTCAAAAATTTATTCAAGATTTCTTGTGTTGTGGTTTTGTAAAAGCAAAAGGATGCAATGTCTCTAAATGCTCCAATCAGTAGAATGATGGTAACTATGGACAGAGGATCGCTTAACTTGTCTCAGACAGTGACACCGTGGGATCTACCAGAGGGCCAAGTGTAATCTTCAGAGCAAACCCATGAGACACTTGGCATAGCATCCTTCCGGGGGAAAGGAGACTCAGAGAGGATCAGGGGTGGTGAATGCAGGGTGTTTTCTCTCAGAGCCTTGATGACCCACTTTCCTGGGTTCCTTCCCAGCTGTTGTCACCAGACGGGCCTGGGCCTGAGCAGTTCTGCCTCAGGAGAGCCTGTGGTATGTGGTGTGTGGGTGCTTGACTTCCCCTGGAAAATATTCCAGAACCTGAGTCCAGGGGATTTTGAAAGTATGTTTATCAAAGCTGGGGACAATGACATTAAGGAAGGACTGAGGGTCGAAGAAGTAACTGGAGAGCCTAGGCTGGGCTGCTCTGGATCCTGGGAATGTTACAGGAAACAAGTGAGCCAAGGTCAGGCTGCTGTCAGCTCACTGGAGAGTCAGGGAAAAAGGGGACCTTAAAGTCAGGATGGGGGCTTAAGCCTGAGACAAGTTGCTGCTGCCCACTGCTCCCCTGGGTGATAATACCAAGGGCAGCATAGAGCTCAGAAGGACAGAAGGAGGTTCATGTCTGACACAGGTGTGTGGGTGCTCTCTACAGGGAGCTGCCCCAGGTCTCTGTCTGGAGGGTTTTTATCTCTCTTCTCAGGGCAAGAAATGTAGGGGAGGGTGTCAGCAGAATATTCATCAACTTTCAGGGGTGTTTTTAATATGTTGCTGCATCAAAATCAATACATAGGGGGGATTGTGATTATTCTCTGGTCGATTCACTGTTTTACTTTTATCTTTGGTCTGTCCAGCTGCAACGCTTTTTGTTTTTTTGTTTTTTCTTTTTTGTTTTATTTGTTCCCCTGACTTCATCTGTCCTTGGGTTCATCTGGAACAAATGTCATTTATTTGGTCTCCGTTGTTTATTTTTCCCTAACCAGGGAGATTTAATCTATTTAGTCTCTGTTTAGGAAGGAAGACAGGCAAAACCTTTTATTCTCAGGTGTCCTTGCTTAGGGAAGATAAGGTCTTTCTAATCACCAGCCTGCTGTAAATTGTTCAGACTCTTTGACTGACTTTAATGTTCTTTTTTAAAAATATTTTTATTGATTATGCTATTACAGTTGTCCCATTCCCCCCCTTTATTTCTCTCTGCCCTGCACCCTCCCCATCCCACCCACATCTCACCCCCCTCATTAGCTCCTGTTCATGGATCATACGTATAAGTTCTTTGGCTTCTCCATTTCCCATACTATTCTTAACCTCCCCCTGTCTATTTTGTATCTACCATTTATGCTACTTATTCCCTGTACCTTCCCTCCACCTCCCATTCTCTTCCCTCCACCTCACACTGATAACTCTCCATGAAATCTCCATTTCTGTGATTCTGTCCCTGTTCCATTGTTTGCTTAGTTTGTTTTTTGTTTTTTTGGCATTCTTTTAGGTTTTGTTGTTGGTAGTTGTGAGTTTGTTGTCATTTTACTGTTCATAATTTTGATTATTTTCTTTTTCTTAGATTAGTCCCTTTAACATTTCATATAATAAGGGCTTGGTGATGATGAACTCCTTTAACTTGATCTTATCTGGGAAGCACTTTATCTTACCTTCCATTCTAAATGAAAGTTTTGCTGGATAGAGCAATCTTGGATGTAGGTCCTTGACTTTCATGACTTGGAATACTTCTTTCCAGCCCCTTCTTGCCTACAAGGTCTGTTTTGAGAAATCAGCTAATGGGAAATCAGACTGGTTGGGAAATCAGTCTTATGGGAACTCCTTTGTAGGTAACTGTCCCCTTTTCTCTTGCTGCTTTTAAGATTCTCTCCTTATCTTTAATCTTGGGTAATGTAATAATGATGTGCCTTGGAGTGTGGTTCCTTGGATCCTACTTTTTGGGGACTTTCTGTGCATCCTGGACTTCCTGGAAGTCTGTTTTCTTTGCCAGATTGGGGAAGTTCTCCATTTTTTTTTTCAAATAAGTTTTCAATTTCTTCCTCTTCATCTTCTCTTTCTCCCACCCCTATAATTTGGATTTGGAACATTTAAAGTTGTCTCAATGGTTCCTAAGCCTCTCATTTTTTAAAATTCTCATTTCTTCATTCTGTTATGGTCGACTGTTTATTTCTTCCTTCTGGTCTAAACCTTTGATATGAATCCTGGTTTCCTTCCCTTCACTGTTGGTTCCCTGGACATTTCCCTTTATTTCGCTTTGCATGGCCTTCACTTTTCCACTGTTTTGTGACCATACTCAACCAATTCTCTGAGCATCCTGATTACCAGTGTTTTGAACTGTGCATCTGGTAGGTTGGCTATCTCTTCATTGCTTAGTTGTATTTTTTCTGGAGTTTTGATCTGTTCTTTCATTTGGGCCATTTTTTTGTTGTCTCAGCCTGACTGTTAGGTGGTAAGGGGTGGAGCCTTAGGTATTCGACAGGGTGGGGCAACTGCATGTCACTGCTTTGTGGTGTTGTATGTGGGGGAGGGATCTGAGAGGGAACAATGTTACTTGTTCAGCTCTCTGCTGGCTTTCTGTCACTTTCTCTGCTACTCACAAGAAAATTGGGCCCTACTGGTGCTGATTCCCAGGTGGGTGGGTTTGTGTCCATTCTAGGACCCTGTGGGTCTCTCCAGGAGAACTGCCCTGGGATTTTCTCCCACTGCTGCCTCTACCCCCACAGATGTTTTCAGTCAGAGGTTTGAGACTTTATTTTCCTGTACTGGAACCCTGGGTTGGGCAGTCTGTCTTGCTCTCCAGGTGTTCCTCCCAGTTTATCCTCACACAAATGTGGGACTGCCCGCTCTGCCAGCTACTACCCACCCAGTCCTCCAGCCACCACTTTGCCGTGAGTCTTCTCCACCCCAGCTGCCCGTCTCCACCCCACCTACTGGACTAAATGAATGTTTCTTCTTTAACTTCTTGGTTGTCAGACTTCCATACAGTTCAATTTTTCCAGCAGTTCTGCTTGTTTTTTTGTTTTTAAATTAGTCATTGTGCTTTTTTGGGTTGTGCGAGGAGGCACAGTGTATCTACCTATGCCTCCATCTTGGCCAGAAGTCCAACTTTAATGTTCTGGTGCCTATTTCCCCATTGCACTTGCCCAGAAATTTTCCTAGATTCTTACTATCATGCCTTGCTGTGACTCTGCACTCCATGCAAGTGAAGTTTTGCAATGTTCTATGATAGGAGGCTGCTAGGCTGAGCTCAGGAGGACATTGAGGGTCAGTGTAACTTAGCTGTCGAAACCTCAATCAAGTTGGTCATCCATCATAGATTTCAAGGCCTCCACTGTTTCGGGATTAGTTAGGATCTGGAGACAGAGTGGAGAGCAGGGATAGGGCCCTGACTCTGTGACTCTGGCATTGCTGTGGGGAGATGGGCCATTAGCAGAAATAACATAGAGAAATGTAATCATGACCCAGTGCTGTGATGGAAAGGTTCCTGATATCACAGAAGTGGGTGACCAGAGACCTATGGGACCCATTCCACTGGTCTCCATCTAATCTGCAAGATGTAAAAGATAATTGCATCTGAAGCAGAACAATTATGCACAATCATACAACAGGGAAGATCTCTTGGAAATTAAAAATACCATCATAGAAATGAATAATTCAGTAGATGAACTGGAAGATTCATGTTGTTCTCCTATGAAGTGGTACAATTGGAAAAGTGTGGGCAAGCTGGAAAAAAGACCTCTTAGTCTGTCAGCAAGGGATCCCAACAAGTTTATAATGTCTGTCTAAAATAATGATGAGCAGGAAGTGAGTTTTAACACTTTCACAAATATTTCTCAAAGTTTACAAATAACAAATAACATTTTGAATGGCGTAATCAAATTCTTACTACAGCAAATAAAAAGAGTCTCACACCGTGACACATCACAATGGAATTTCAGAAAGAAGGTGGGAGATACCTTGAAAACTTCATATGTGGAAATATCAATTTGAAAAAACTCAAGAGGCCCCAAGTATGGGCCTGGAGACTAGAAGACATTGTTGCAATGCCTCCTATTTTCTGCAGAAAAAAATTATTTCCAGCACAGAGTTTTATATCCAGTCAAGATGTGAATAAAGGCTAGGATAACCTACGGTTTCTTCATGTATTTAGAGTTCTCATAGTTAACTTATCACATTCTCTTTGGGAACTACTACCAGACAAAGTGGGGAAAATGAGGGAGTAAACAAAAAAAGAGGAACATGTGGGATCCAAGTGTCAGGGGATCCAGAACAGGAGAGGCCAGGGCTCCCTGGGGTGATGTGACTGACATCCAATGTGTCTGCCTGACTCCAAGTGTGCAGGAACCCAGTCCACCTGTGGCAGGACTGAGGGCTGTGGACAGGTGTCTGCGGAGCTGAAAGTTGTTGAATACCTGATGTAGTCAGATATGTACTTATGAAGATTTAGACTCTGGGGTGAGTCATGGAATGAACTTGGGAAACCATACAGAACAGCCTCATTGCTGACATTGGACCAGATGCAATGATCAGCCCCCCTGAATCCTAGCACTGACCAATCAATGGAGACCTGGAGTTTAAGTCCCTCAGTGCCCTCTACAACCCATACCCTAGAGGCATTGGGGAATCAATTCACCTGTTATTCAGCATTTGCTGCCACCTCCTTAAATAAACTTTTCCTTTCCTTTTTATCTTGTTTAAATCCTCATTTTAGGACTTTTTTTTTTTCATTGCTTTCAAGGACACACTTTTCTGTGTCCTTCTGTCTGTAGCTGCGTGTGTGTGTCATTGGGTCTTACTTCATGATCTGGGATTTTTAAATCATAACCAAATACTGCATGGCAATTCACACTCCTGTCCTCACACCCAACCATAAATCCATGACCATACAAGGCTGGGTCAGGTTCCCAAAGGACAGGAACCCTTTCTCTCACTAATGGGGACTGCACAACATAGGGACCTGCAGGGACCCTCCTGAGTCTGGCCCCACCTGAAATACCCCCAACACTTCCCCATCTCCCACCTAACCAGCCCAGGCAGGAGGGGAAGCTCAGGACCAGGAGGGCTCAGCACAGTCCCACCCAGTGCACTGCACACCCTTACTTCCAGTCCCTCCTGGGCTGACCCCTCCTGGTTCTGCCCTGAAAGGGGACTCGAGGGAGCCCTCACCTGGCTGGTCTGAGCTCCACAGCTCTGTGCAGAGATTCCTCAGGCAGGGCGGCTCCTGACCCCAGTTACAGGAACAGAGAGCGTGGTCCTGTCCTCCCCACAGAGATACCACTATAATGTCATTTGTTCTGTCAATGACACAATTTGTTTGGGGAGCCTGGGACATCTCTAAGATAGAGCAAACTTGTCCCATGCAGATCAGCCTCAGGCATGTTGGGTGACTGGAAACAGAGATGGCCATTACAGAGACACCTCAGGAGCAGTGGGCAGGAGGCAGAGAAAGTGTCCCCTGTTCCCTGGGAAAGAGCTGAGCTTAGAGTCACATGTCATTGGGGTTCAGGGACATCTGAGCCAGGAGCTCTCTTCATGGTGTTTCTTGCTGGGCTTGTTCCTTCAGCTCCTTCTCTTCTCCAAACTGTCCCCAAGTTCCTCTTACTGGTCAACTTAGCACTCTTGTTTAACCTAAAACAATTATTTTATTTTTTTGCTTTATTTTTTCCATCACAATTTATCCTCTCCCAACATCCCAACCCCTCCCCTATGCAATTACCACATTGTTGTCTGTGTCCATGAGTTAATTTTTTTTTAAATTTCAATTACACTTAACATACAATATTGTCTTAGTTTCAGCTGTAAAATGGAGTGATTAAACATATATATCTTATTAAATAATCTCCCCATTATATCTAGGACCCACCTGACACAATAGTCATAACAATATTACTGCCTACTTCCCCTGTGCTGTACTCTACACTCTACTCATAAATGTCCAGGGCTGATGTAGGAACACCATCATATTTTTGCTGACTTGGGTGGATGTTATAAGAAGAGCTAAGGAGGGTGAGTGTAGAAGTGGTGAAGAGCACAGCAGGGCAATCTCAGAATATCTCTCTGGAAATTATTAATGAATGACAATCACCAAATGGTGATTGTATGATGGGGAGACCTGGCCTTCACCAACCTGGGTGGGTCACCAAGATGAATGTCCCTGCTGTCAAGACAGGGAGGTGCAGTGTCCAGTCCTTGTTCTTTCCTTTTCCACAGTCCTGGCTCCCTTGGTGGCCTCATCCACACTCATGGATTTAAATGTCATTTTTGTAGCATCACCTCCACATCTGTGTGTCCTGCACAGACATTTCTCCTCAAGGTCCTCACACTCATCCTCCAACCTGACACCTCACTGGTGTTTCTAACACACATCTCACATTGACCTTCTCTTCTGCTGAACTTTTGAAAAACCCACCCCTCCCCCACACATGCTCCTGCCAGAGTCTTCCTTCTTTCTGCTTATAATAATCCTGTTTTTCTGCTGGCACACTACAAATGTGGGGTACCCTATTTGACTCCTTTCCCACACCCCAGATTGAATCCTTAGGAAATGCTGTGAAATCCATCCTCCAAATGCATTCAGTGTCCAGTCCCTTCCCACTGTTCCCACCGCTCACAGCCCTGTCAAAACACCCAGCACCTGCAGCCTGGAACCATGGGAGGTTTCCCACACCTTTCCCTCCTGCCTCGCTGGTCCCTTGTCTCCTGATTCTGTTCTCAGCCCAGCAGCCAGACTGACCCTGTGGCCCGAGGACTCTCTCTTGGGGAGGAACTCTCAGAGAAAGCCACTAAGGACATCAGCTCATTGGTCATGACCTTCCAGGACTCAGCATCTGCAGAATGAGAACAGTGTCTGCAGTGGATTAAGGACAATGGACGATGGAACAGTTCCTGCTTTAAGCAGGTGTTCCTCACCTTCTGGTCAGTCAGCTCTCTGAGCCCCACATGGATACCCCTGAGGTCTACAAGAGGGGAGCCTGGAAGTTTGGGGTGACTCCTAGGCAACAAAGCAGCACTTGGTTAGAATCAGGGGACTCAACCAGCCACAGCCAGAGGCTCCAAAAGGTCACATTTGGATGTGCAAGAAGAAACCCTGAATTGCACACAGAGCACAGGTGGTCACAAGGAACATCACTGGGGAGCCCTGCATCCCCTGCAAACAGGGCACTCATTCTGTCCCACCCGGGTTTTCTCCATGCCTCATTGTAAGTTTCTGAACTTGAAGTTACTTAGCTTATTTTGCTGTGTTAATGTGCACTTTTGGCCTAAATATTTGAGGGGAAAATAAGGATGTGCATTATACAGGGGTAGTACTAATTCTGTATCATTGACATTGACCAAGAGTTCTTGATCTTCTATGATGCATACATTTTGTAAATTTGTTATTGGCATATAAAATTTCTTGTACAATAATACATTAAAAAATGCTAAATTCCTTTATAACACAAAAACCAAGTATCTAAATATTAATTAATTAATTAAAAAATAAACTAAGCCCTAGCTGGTGCGGCTCAGTGGTTGAGTGCCAGCCTGCAAACCAAACAGTGGTTGGTTTGATTCCCAGTCAGGGCATATGCCTTGGTTTTGGGCCAGGCCCCTGGTGGAGGGTCGCGTGGGAGGCAACCACAGATTGGTGTTTCCCTCTCTTTCCCCCATCCTTTCACTTTGTTTAAAGATAAATAATCAAAATCTATAAAAAATAATAATAAAATAAAATATTTTTTTCTTGAAAGTTGGGGGCAAAGCCATATTTTGCTCCTCATACACAGCAAAATGTATGAACACCTTAATAAATAAGGTGAAGGTATAGATAGAAAAACACCTACCAGATACCATACCCCTTCCAGCTTTTAATCTAAATCACTTCTGTTTAATTTATGCAAATAAATATATTGCTAATTTTAATATAATGCAGACAGGTTCCAATGCTGGTTGCACAAACAGCAGTCAGGGATCCTTAAACTCCCAAGAGGCTGCAAGGACTACTTTAAACCACGTCCCCTACAAGGCAGTTCTGTCACACTGCAAAGAAAGTTATGAACAAATTCACATCAGTCCCAGAAGTGTCACATTCTCCCAAATCCCACCACATGCTCAGATTGTGCCACACTGAGAATCCCCAAAGCCCACCTGTGTACCTTGGTCCCAACGCCCCCCACTCCTTGCCCTCAGGGTCTCACCCTTAGGAGCTGTGAGAGACACATCAGAGCCCAGGGCACTGTCGCTGCCTGGGGAAGACACAACAGCAGAGTTACAGGGTGGGGGATCCCCCCTGACAGACTCCAGCCCACACTCTCCCAAGGGTCCCAGACGTCACCTCCCCAATACCCAGACTTACAGGCAGCCTGAGTGTAGATCTCCCTGCCTCTGTCTGTGGGCAGAAAACAATCTGTGAGAAGTCAGGGTAAAGGCTGGATTACATGACCCTAAAGGAGCCCTATACCCCTGAAGCACAGGGAACGTTCCAGAACTGTGACTGAACATCAGAGTAGGACCAGAAAATATGGGGAATGTACATGTGCAGGGACTGGACCAGTCTCCCATCTGGATATCTATCCACAGCAGGGACTGTCCCCCTCTGACCTGTTACAGTTGGGAATCAGTCCCTATCGCTAGGACCATCAAGTGATAATTTTGCCCTTCACTTTCCTATCGGCCTAATTAGTCAGTGTTAGGAAATAGGCCCCTGATGGACAAGCACCCATGTGATGACAAGATGCCTATTATGGGGCAGAGCACACTTCCACCTGGGTTTGACCATCAGCGTGACCAGGAACTCAGCCCCACCCCTTGCCCACCTGAGCACTTCCTCCTCCACAGCACAGCTCCAGCTGCTGCAGCTCCAAGGAAACCCAGGGCAGCAGCAATGCCCACGATGATGATGGTGGTCTGAGGAGGGGGGTCTGTGAGGGGAGGGTGAGAGGTCAACCTCAGGCCTGAGTCCTGACCCTGCTCAGCGACACCCTGAGGAGAGGCTCTGTGCCCACGCCCCCTCCTCACCCCATCTCAGGGTCAGGGGCTCAGGTAGCCCCTGGTGCTGCACACGGCATGTGTATCTCTGCTCCTCCCCAGGGGGCACATCCACAGCCGCCCACTTCTGGAAGGTTCCATCCCCTGCAGGCCTGGTCTCCACAAGCTCCACGTCCTGGGTAAGGTCCTCCCCATCACGCTGCCAGGTCAGGGTGATGTCCGCAGGGTAGAAGCCCAGGGCCCAGCACCTCAGGGTGACCTCGTGGTCAGAGATGGGGTGGTGGGTCACGTGTGTCTTTGGAGGGTCTGAGGGGAGGGTGAGAAAATTCAGGAACTCTGCATGGTTATGGGACACTCCAGCAGTGCTCATGTGACCACCCTGAGAGTGGACAGGACAGTGGGGGTGGGGGAAGGGAGTGTACCACCCAGACACCAGCCTGGACAGAGGCATCTGGGATAATCTCCTGTTTCTTGGAAAGTTCCAGAATCAGAGTGAGAACCTAGAGTAGCAGTCTCCAGGTCTCTAAGGGGAGACTCCACCTCAGATGGAGGGTGATGACTCAGAAAAGCCAGAGACGGGTGTCCAGAGAGGGTCTCAGCCCCAGAACCAGGGAGAGGGTCCTGGTGCACCAGGTGCTGCAGGGTGTGAGGGAACCGCTGTGGGGTGTTTGAGGGAGAGACTGAGTCCCTCATTTTCCTTTAGAAAAAAGTGGGTCCGCAGGTGAATGACATATAAGGAGACCTAGGGGACTCTTTCCTCTGCCGAGCAGGAGGGCAATTCTGACACGGCCCCATTTCCCTCCTCTCCTTGTAGGAAGCCGCCCTCAACCTACAGATGCCCTCTTTGTGGAGGCCTGCCGCCGTACCTGCTCGGAGCAGGGTCTCCTTCCCGTTCTCCAGGAGCAGGCGGAGCCAGTGCTCGCACGAGTCTCCAATGGCAAGCCTCCGTCGCTCCACATCAGGAACTTGCACCAACTTGCGCCAGGTGAGCCGAGCCGCAGTGTCCACGGCGGTCCAGGAGCGCAGGTCCTCGTTCAGCGTGATGTAGTCGGTACCGTCGTAGGCGAACTGACTGAACCCGCGCAGGAACCTCGAGTCGGACTCCAAGACACAGCCGCTCATCTCCTGGTAGGTGTGAGACCCTGTCCCCGCCCCCACGGTTAGCTCCGCCCTCTTAGCCCCGCCCGGAGGAGAGGCTGCCTAGGACCCCAATGTTCCAGACGACCGGAACCGCGGTGATTAAACCTAAACTGAAAATGAAACTGGCTCCAAGTCCCCGCGCGCGCTGCTCCCAAGGTGAGGGTTGTGCGGGTCCAGCAGCCTCGGGGTGACACTCGGACCAGAGACTCGGGGAGACCCCGGCCGGTCAGTGGCGATGGAGGTCATTCCCAGGTCCCCAAGCCCACGTAGCTCACCGTCCCCGCTACGGTTGTAGTAGTGGCGCAGGTTGTTCAGGTTCGCTCGGAAAGTCTGTTGGTTGTACTTGCAGACCCGCGTCTTCTCGTCCCAAAAATGTGGGTGCTCCTGCTCCACCCACGGCTGCTCCATCCACAGTACCCGTGGCTCCAGCCTTGGGTTTGGGGCATCGCTGTCGAACCGCAAGATCTCCGTGTCATCCACGTAGCCAACGACGATGTACCGGTTCTTCCCGCGGCCCGGTCCATATACGGATGTGCTAAAAATTCTCACATCGTGGAGGCCTGGGAAGGGGAGAACGCGCATCCTGGGTCGGTGGAATAGGCGTCCCAGGGAATGGAAAAGAGCGCAGTGGTTCAGAGGAGGGGGCGTGGCCGAGGCTGGAGTTCGGGGTCTGGGGGCCGGGCCAGCGGTGCTGCAGACGCGCCTTCCCCGGGTCCTGAGCCCCTGGCGTGTCTCCTGGCTGCTGCCCCGCAGAGGCTATTCCCTCCCAACCTCACACTCACCGGCCCACGTCTGGGTCAGGGCCAGGGCCTCGGAGAGCAGCAGCAGCAGAGTTCTGGGGCCCATGACCCAGACCCTAACAATCTGCAGAGCCAGCTTTCCGGCAGCCAGGACCACAGTGCGGTTACGCTGATTGGCTTGTCTAGAGTTCGTATATCCAATGGTAATGAGACTTAAGGTTGCGTCATGAGTATCCGGGCGAAAAAACCGATGTAGGTTGTGAAGAAGGAAAAGTGAAACCGGGTGCAGAAGGGACAGTCCGGGAGAGAAGGGGTCTCCCCAACACTGAGCCTTCCCACCTCAAACTCAGGCCCCAGGCTGAGCCCTTGGAGCCAGGCCTGGGGACCCGGGACTCCCCCCCCCTCGCCCCCGCCACCCCTCCTCCTGAACAGAGAGGTCTCTGTCCCGCAGTCTCCTTGAATCCCGACCACGGACTGTTTTATTCAGTGACTCTCAAACATTTTGGTTTCACAACAACTATACAGTTTACAAAATAGGGACGACCCCCCAAATAATTTTGTTTGTGTGGGTTATTGCTATCAATATTTACCACACAAGGAATAAAACGCTTCAAATAAATTCTCTTTTTAAAAAGATTTTATTTATTTATTTATTTTTAGAGAGAGGGGAAGGGAAGGAGAAAGAGAAGGAGAGAAACATCAATGTGTGGTTGCCTCTCACGTGGCCCCGCTGGGGACCTGGCTCTCAACCCAAGCATGTACCCTGACTGGGAATCGAACTGGCGACTCTTTGGTTCTCAGCCCGCGCTCAGTCCCCTGAGCTACACCAGCTAGGCAAAGAAACTCTTAATTCATTTAGAATAATCTTAATAATCTATGACATGCTAACAGAAAATTTTTTTTATGAAAAATAACTATTCCCCAAATAAACAAGGTAGTGAGAAGGGTGGCTCTGCTTACATTTTACATTTTTTGCAAGTCTCAGTGCTTGTCTGTAAAATTAGAAGTCCGCTGGATTTTCATATTTCTGCATTTAATCTTATATTTTGGTAGCAGTATATGAAGAAATATACAACTTCACACAAATATGTAGA